>JAMKCH010025733.1:0-155880 GCA_023653785.1 Ophioderma brevispina | reverse complement strand
ATAGCAGTTAGAGAAGGTGAAGTTGTACCTCACTTATATCAAAGAAAAAAAGCCAC
Source organism: Ophioderma brevispina (assembly GCA_023653785.1). NCBI lineage: Eukaryota > Metazoa > Echinodermata > Ophiuroidea > Amphilepidida > Ophiodermatidae > Ophioderma > Ophioderma brevispina. Next base: position 155,824 of record JAMKCH010025733.1, on the reverse strand, counting down.
AGTTAAGTATGAGCTGAAATTTGCAATAATAACATCAACAAGAAAATAAATGCACTTTTTACACAGGTGTTTTGATATACTTTGAAAAGATTTTGCTTCAAGGCCATTATATTAATACGAATATAATGAAATTTCAAATGAGAATTTTAATATAAATAAAGCTACATCTTTAATTCTTCAATTAGATTACTTTGTGTCAATATGAGTTTTCCTATAATTCTGTGTGATTGCAAGCTATTTTTTGGTTGAAAATAAGTGTAATTAAGCTGAGAATCAGTGGCGTAAATCCATCATAAGAGGATGAGATGTACAAATTTGCTTAGAGTAAGCACAGTTTTAATTAAGGTTTTTCCAGGTGGAATATAATTGCTTGACTGTTTGGTGAAGTTGTATTTGATTCTTTAATATTATTAATTCGACCAGTTTGGTCTACTTTAAAGTCATTCTTCCTACAAAATAAAAATACAGCTTTCACTGAACGCATGGTCGTGACCACACTAGTAAACACTATACAAGGATGTATCCAAGTTTCATGAACATTGACAACACATGTGGAAACATCAAGCATGTGATAGATCTGACATTTGGGCCATGACCTCTAGATGACCTTGACCCCACTTCTTGAAGGGGGAACTGTAGGGTACTGGTCCAAGGACATTGTATCAAGTGCCATAAAATGTGTGCACTAGGGAAAGAGCAGCAATTAATGTTTAGGGTTAACATTTGGTATCAAATGTTGCCATAGGGCGGCACCAACATCACACGCGCGCACACACACACACACCCATATTTTACACACCCTCCCAAGCAACCTTATGGTGACCCTCGTTCGATGACACAGATAACACTTGAAATGTCTTCTTTTGTCTATAGTTCTATGTAAGATACTCAAAATTGTAAATAATAAGTGAAAAAGATTAAATTACAAAGTGCAAAAAAAAAATCATCCCACAAAACATGTCCACATTTTAGAGTATATTTCATCATGGTAGAATCGCCATCGTTCAGGATAGGATATTTTGGTTAATGGGCTCCCTCCATTTTCTCGGATTGAAATGCATGCTGGCATATAGTAGGGACATACAAAAGTGATTTACCAGGCTTAAAAAATCACAAATAAAATTTGTACGTCCCATACAGCCCCAAAAATCGATATGTATGTGACAGCACCCTCAGTGCCCATTCTATATAGAGGGATTAGTATGTAAACTAGATTTTTAAAGAAAATCAGATATGAAGGGCAATTGTAATTGCATTTCAATAAATTTGCAGAGTGTGTATCTGGGTATAAACATGACTTTTCAAACACACCCCGCCATCCCAAACTCATATAGAAAAGCTGTCAGCAGTTTGTCTCATATAGGTGATTTTGTAATCAAAATTGGCTCTCCCAACCTTGAGAGTTTGTCTAGAATGAATGATCATTATATTGGTCTCCTGAAGCGATTTGTGAGACTAATGCTTTCACATAATAACATGGGAAACAGCGAGTCCATTTCATATATTGCCACCTTAAAATGCCAATTTGTGTTGCTATTGATTTATTGTTGCTATTATATTTCATCAATAAATTTAAAAGGACAAAACGTATTTAAAAATCTACAAACGCCTAAATTTGTTGACAAAATGAAATAAGTCTCTATTAAAGGTGCAACAAGATATTTCATCATCAATATTTTTTGTGATATGTAGTGATTCGTATAGGTAGACACTCAAATAATTCTCTACCTTTTTATCTATCTACAGAAATCACTTAATGAAATATCCTCAATAGATGGGGATATTTTTGATATAAGGTTTTACACCAGTGGAAAAAATCCGAAGTTTCACATTTTTTGGGGTGCACCGTGATTTGAAATCTCTCGGTGCCTTAACCCTCATTGCCCCTAATGGACAATTGGTTGGTTTATTCTTTAGTTAATTGATTAATTTAGCAATCAGAAACATGGTTAAATAAAGCTTACAGGTGGCCTACAGATTTTAACGATGTACTTGTTACTCGGAGGTTATATCAGTCCAAATAGCCAATTAAGGACCCTCTAACAAGGTGTAACCTCAGGAGGTTAATCACAGATTTTCATAACAGGTTGGTAAAACCCCGATGAAGGAATGAAATACTTTGTAATTATGAAATTCTATCTTTTTAATAACACAAAGAGATTGGAGTCATTTCAGTGAGCCGTTCATCATGTGAGTGTAAGAAGGGTTAAGTGCCAATACTGCCATGTAAACATCTGTGTGCTGCATGTATTAGGATGACTTTTTGATTTTCTTTTTTTGTTTGAGTCCGTGGCTCTTGAAAGGTTCTTCAGAAATGTGTCACCTAAGAACCATTTCAAGATCCACTGACCAAGACTGGTCTTAAAAGATGCTGAATTGGAATTCTGGCAAATGCACTATTGACCTTACGGCCCTTCTTGCATTCTTGACAATTTTCCCTGTTTCTACACCACTGTGAGTTAATTTGCATATAGGACATATTGCAAGGGAATAACTCTATTCTAAATATTGTTTTTGCGCAAGCATTAAAATAACAATAACACTAAAAACAAAAACAACCATAAAATTTATAAAAAAAGGGTTTTAATTTATGACCTCGATAGCTTGTTATTCAAATGTAATAACCCCATTCAGGATGGTCTGTTTTTATCCAAAAAAATGAATATTACAGGCCGCAGCTGTCCGCTAACTGTCTAGAACAGTAAAAATTAACTTCGTAGACCATAACATGATTGGACGATTTTGACAGCGTGTACAGAAGCGGTAATACTTGTGTTTAGTTTGCCAACAAGGGGAAATGAGCATTGGAGGAATATGTTTTCTGCACAATCAGTCTCTCTTCAATCTTCTGTCGCCAATTTCTCCTGTTTCATCGCGTTCGGATCGGGCATGTTTGTTTCCCGATCTCTCAAAAGAGACTGATCGGTTTGTGTGTTTGTTCGTATGTTTGAATGATTTATGAACTGTGCTGTGAAGGATTATGCCTATCTGACGATGGGTGATTTGAACAATCGCCGTAATTTGCATGCTTTTTTCAGTTCAGAGTTGACCGTGTTTTCTCCGTGGTATTTTGTTTTGATAATAAATTGAGCTCCCTAGTTTGTCAGTGTCTTCCCAAAAATAGTAATTTGGGAACCAACAAAAATCTTTCACGAGCACTTAACCAAATTACTTGTCATTTGTATTGACGCAGATAAACATTGCACTGAATGATCCTATATTATTTACACTCACAATACAATTGCGAAAATTTCAGAGTGTATTTTGCCTTCAATTTTGGCATTGTTTAAGAATTCACGAGAGGTAGTTTTGATTTTAAAAGGCACACACAGGGTACAATTTGTAGTGGCGTGCCATTTTGTAATTATTTTCACCAAAAATTCTTTGGCCCTAATCGAGTTTAAGGTTGAATAAAGAATGTGCCTGAACTTCTTACAAGAGAAAACTGAACTCCAAATAGTCGAGGACAATTTAGAAGGCAATTTTCGAAATTTGGCCATGTAATACTGCAACTTAAAGAAATTGAATACTTTGGTGATTCAAAGAGCTTTGGAATCATAGATGCCAGTTTAACAAGTTTTGTTATAGGCCAATTTTTGAACTGATATTTTATGTGATGTGTTAGTCTGAGGTGAAGTCTGAACTAGTCCAAACATAATTGGGTCAACCACCTTTAATAGTAACAAATTTGAGATTTTGTGTTCAGTTCACAGTTCTGCTGAAAAGTTAAAATGCCAAGAGAAAACATTCCAAATCAGAAACTCTAATCATTATTTTGTTCGAACAAAGGATTGGTATAGCAAAAAGGAAATCTTTGCTCTTGTTTCTTCTTCAAACTGTGTTATGCCTTTAACGTTGCATTTTTTTTTAATTATTGCAAAATTGGTGTAGGCAGGCCTACATGTCAAACATGCATTTCATTTTTATATCTTGTGCTTAGCAAAAAGTACTTAGAAGAAGGACCTTGCAAAAAAACGTAATAATGTTTGAGGCTTTGTGGAAAGGTAGTTTGCATTTTTAGGGTCATGCCAAAAAATAATGTTTGCCCTGTAATGGAGGAAAAATGTGAGGGTCGGACTTCACAATCTTTTACTTCTAAGAATTAATACAACATGCTACTATTTTATAATTTGTTTTTCAATGACATAGCAAAGATCTTTTATTTACTAGTTGTATGTTGTCGTGTTTTGATATTTTTTGTCACACGCTCATGCATCCGACCGTCACCCAGGAACCACCAGAATGGGTAGAGTTTTTTTTTTTTGCACCTTGAAGAAATCTCCCTCTCGTTGGCATCGTTTTATTCTCTCTCGCTATCCAGCCAGGGGAAAATGACTTCCTGAAGTATAGTCCTAGTTAATAGTTAGGACTAATCATAATTCATTCTTGGATCGTGATCGCGGTGATTGATGAGCCCATCCAAGGTTGCAGCTTTTCACCTGAACTATTTGAAAACCCCCCATAATTGAATTCAAGGGCTCCTTAACGATTTATATTTTAGACGCCCGATATGCAAACGCCTGTTAGTTGTTTGCATTTGAATTCATCGTGATGTTTATTAGAATCGGTTAGAAGCCCGAGGGCCATTTTATTGGGGGTGCTTGTAACAAAAGGCGAGATAGCAACATGGCATAAGTAGACTGCAGCGTTGTATTCTCATCTCCCAGGATGCCAGTTCTTCAGCAAGGTTTTTTCCGACTGTGAACTTGCTACTTGTACCCTGTACTCTTGGTATGAAATCTTGACAAAAATAAACTTTTTTTCAACTCTTCCAGTGTTTAATATTCTGATCCATTAGTCATGTGTTTGTGGCCATTAGCGTTTGAATCCCCACGTTACACGTTTCACAAAGTGACACTTGTCACAAATATGACCATTGACACAAGTGACCTGTATCACTAAAAGACCTTGGCTTTCAAGACATGTGACCACGTAACTTATTCTTAAAATGGTCATGTACAATGATGTATTTTTTTTGCATGACATTCCCACCAATACACATTTTGTAACTGCCCACACCATAGATTTTCACCTCCATAGATTTTTGTGAGAGTTTTCCTTGATTTGAACTTGGTGTGATGGTATTGTCACATGTTCAAAACCATCTGTGAAAGGTTTCAAATTGTCTCTACTGGGTGATTTGTAATAAAGTTGTTCTCCCAACTAATTGCTACTTGAGTAGTCTATGTAATAAGTGTAAATATGAAATCTGCATATGATATTAGGGACCAGTCAATATTTACACAAGGGAAATTTAGAGGAAGCACAACAACAAAATTTTGGGAACACTTGTAACACACATTTTAGAAAAAAAGGGGTAACCACAACTTTTAAACAGGGCTGGAAAAAATGCAGAAATTTCCCGGGAATACAGTCCAAATTCCTCGGAAGATTTTCAAAATTTTCCATTCAATTCTTAATGTATATCGTTATTTATAGGTACAAAATTCCCCTAAATAGCAAAATTTCCTGGGAATGTCATTCCCCAATTCTCCACTTTTTCCAGCCATGGTTTAAGTAAATACACATAAAATGAAAACACAATGTTTGAAATAATAAGATTCAATGAAATCATGCTTTGTTTGAGTCTTGTATTCACATGGGAACTGAAGAAAAAACACAGGTGTTTGGATTCGTAAGTTATTTTTTACTATATTGCTTAAAATTTGTTCTATTTGCTTTAACACTCAGTATTGACATTGTTTCACCTTGGTCTGAAATTTTCACAATGTCTCACAGTATGCCCTCACTTATCTTTCGATAATTTTGTTGGAAAGTACATTCAAAGAACGAGTAGCAATGTGCCGATGGTGTTGTTTGAGCTGAGATGGTTCAGGCCATGTTAAGAGTTACCTGGGTAACAAGCCTCAAGTGTCCTTTGAGATTTGTTATTTTAACAATCCAAATGATTTCAGTGCTCAAGGGTATTTGTTATCGAATACCTTTTCTTTCGAATGTGCTTTTTACTTGCATATATGTGGCCTTTCACACAACATTGTAATCTAGCATGATGAGATTTTTAGACTATAGATTTAGACATAAGTTGTGTAGATGAATGCCTAAAACAATTCAACTTTTCAACAAAATGACTTGCATTTCAGTTTGGATAGCGTAGACAGGGTGTAAGCTAGGGGTAAGGGAAGGTACTTGCCTTGGGCAGCCATCTTTATGGGTCCACCATTTTAAACCACATTTCAGTAGCCTCTAGATTGATTCTACACTCTACTTGCCTTGGGCACCATCTTATATGTGGGCACCAGTTTAACCAATTCAGTAGCCTCTAGATTGATTCTACACCCCCTGCAAGCTGTGAAAGTCAACATTTTTTGTATGATTCACATGCATTTCAATATAAATAGTCATTTGAAACTGTTTTAAGACCAAAATTCAACTTGATTAAACAATAAAATGGAGACCCTAAAAAGATACATTTTTAAAGACAATTTTAGACATTTTTTACTAAAAAGTCGCTATAGACATTTTTGTTATTTACTAAACTACTCAATTTTCTTGTCCAACTAAATTGCGCCACATAAAGTTACTAAACTAGAAAAATCATATATTCTACTCTTCACAGAATAAACCTTAGTACTATATTGCGATTTAATCCATTATAGGACAAGAAAATGTAGTAACTCTAGTGAAAATTTCCCTACAATATCAAGGAAAATTCCCCCACTACATTAAAAACCCACAGCGTCCATTTGTACGAATTAAAAACCCTACAACATATCTCCTGTAATCACACATGTACACACACACACACACACACACACACATACACATACATGCACACAGCAAAATATACGCACCCTTGCAACCATATGCACATGTCAAGCTTGTCCAATCTATTTAATTCATCCCTTTCAATACTCAAAATAGCTGCACATACTACATACACCTGACATGGAATAAAGCTACCACATTCTCATTGTCCAGGACATAGTCCCATGAACTGCATCCCTGCTGCACCAAGAAATTGACCTTGGGTATGATATATAATACCTAGAAAACACCAGGTAAGCTCCCAACTCTCAAAGTCAAGAACAACTTTTAAATTTCAGGTTTTTGCGGGTAGGCCCTATAGATGCATAAGGGACATAATGCCTAAACTTTCCACATCTTGCTTCTCACATGGAAAGTTATAGCCATTATGTCTCTTGTGTATCTGTAACCGCATAAGCCTGAAATCTAAAGGTCGTAGCGGGTACGCGGTGTGGTATCTGTGATTTGTATACACCACTGTAAGAAAGTGATCATGATTGTGAGACACAACACTCAGAATACACAAGGCGAGCTCCCATAGCCTCAATATCCAGGCCACAGTTCTCTTTGGCTGTGTACTAAAAAATTGACCTTGGGAATGATGTATAATACCCAGAGTACACATGGGTGTAGACCAATTCTGTGTGCTTTATTGAGTCACAATGGACTGTGTCACAGTAGATGAGAATAACTATAACTCATTTAAAATTCATTACTAGTTCCTTGAAACATTTATACCATGAATGGCCAATTAGCCGTGAATCCTCTGCCAGAGCACTCTTAAGCAGGTAATTTTTGTTGGTATTTTAATTTCACAAATCTCCTGCCTTTGGCACATATTTTAAATCCCACAAAAAATTCATATTTCTACTGGCAATTATTTCACAGAATGGTTAATAGGTTAAAAAATTGAGGAAAATGGTCAAAAGCCCTGAAAAAAGAAATCCAATTTTGAAATAACAATCATTTTTTTGCAAATCGGTAATTTCAGAATCGGAGGACAGCATAGGAAATGAAATCCAAATGGGATATTGTTTCCGACATCTGTCAGGAGAAATTAGGGATGAGATAGAGTCATCTCAATCCATGCCTGATATACCAACTGTTGTCGTTTTTAATATCAGACGATGATGGTTAATCACTGTGATTACATTCTCCAGTATTGTTTTACGCATTGCTGTGTATCCATGTATGTATGATACAAACTCACTAACATTGCCAAACACTGATTCATGGTGATGGTGTTTAAAACACTTCCTGCTCGATCCTGTCCATATGTATGGATGAAGTGCAAATATGATTTGTTTTGTTCCAGGATAGTAGAAAGAATAATTAGGGGCCTAAGTCATTATTTTTACAATATTTGCTTCAGACATAATTACACACTAAAGTTAAAGAGGCAACTTTCCTAAAAAAGTTGAGATTTTTGTATCATCTAAACTTAACTGCTTATGCTTAGTATTGTAAATGTTTCCAATCTGATGTGCAAATTCAATCGTCAGCTTTGCAAGGAATTCACAGTTTTATATTTTCTGTCTGACAAAATTTCAGCACAGACAGTATGGGACGCTGCGAAGCAAGCATTTACTTATAGCTGCAAAATGCAAAATTAGAATTGAGATAAATTTGGGAATAAGCTTTTCTCAAGGATATCTAGTGAAACATAAGCAAAACAGAAGGTACTAGAAACATAAAGTGTACCTTTAAAGGGGCATTTTGTGATCCACAGTTTCATAGTCCCCCTCCCCCCACACCACTTACCTAAAAAAAGTTGAGATTTTTATATCATCTGAAACATTGGTCTAAGTATAGTATATGCACCTAATCTTTCTTGTAAATTTGATCTGCTCTTGAAAAAATTCATAATTTTGTATTTGCTGTCCGTAAATGGATGGAAATTACAACACAGTGGCCTATGGGGCAGCGTGATACAAACATTTGCACATAACATCAAATTGCACCATCAGAATCAACTGAAATTTTGGAAATAATCTTTTCTCGGGAATATCTAGTGAACTAAAAACTAAAAATTGTTGACCAAAATGCTGTCATTTAAAAATCAGGGATGCTCTTGGTTCTCAATTTTTGTTGTTGTTGTTTTGAAGGGTACCCCTAATTTTCCAATTTTTTTGAGATTTTTGCACAGTTGAATTGGTAATTTGCTACCTAACTGTGCCTGTGAATGGTAGACCTCTAAATTTTCTATGTGTCTCAAAAGAAGGAATTTTGTAATTAGAATAATTAATATCAGAGATTTCTGATATTCAACGGCTGCTGGAAACATCCTTCCAATATGAAATAGTCAGGAAATTGTGCCATGGACTTGTCTACTCTCATCCATTAGTTCTTCGGTTCGGGCAAGTCAAGTTACAGGTCTTTTTCATGAGGTGGTACTATTTCATCATTGACAGACATTAATTTGGCGTTTCCAGCTCCACCATTAAATTACAAACCGGGATCCCGATTCTAATTTAAAATTGCTTCTTTTATGACAAATACACATTTTGAGCATTATTTAAGCAGGTATAGTTTACCAGACAATTACCAGCACAACTGCAAAAATCTCAAATTTTGAAAATGGGGGCTCTTAAAAAATGTGCCATTATTGCTTTAGCATTGTATTTTCTGTTAAAATGATTATACAAGATTGGGGCAGTAGTGAATAACAAAATTAAAATTCAGGTGATCTCTCTATTAATTGAATGTAACAAAACATAATTGACTTGGTGCTTATTATGATTAACACCCATTTTAATGTTTGCATTAACTAAAAGCAAAACAAACAAAATTGATAATGAGCCCTACCATAAAATGTACTTAAAAGATCAATTCACATTAGAATGGTGAAAAACATTTGAGATCTTCATAATTGTATGTAACATAACATAATTGAGATGGCTGTTACCATGTTTGCTGTAGTTTCTTTTGTTTTTGCCAAAAGCATAACCGAAGTAAAAACGTGCGTGATATTTTCATTACCCGCACCACGTTGGCTTGACATTTTCGCAGCGACTGTTGAATTAATGTAGTTAAGCTGCATTTGAGGGAGCAAAACAAGATTCCAAAATGTTAGAAATACATAAAAACTATACCACCTGCTCCGTGTAACTGCATATGTAACCAAGTCAATAAAATAGATGAGTTCTGGCGTAGGTAACGTCGTCAGAAAGTTGACACCCCCCCCCCCGTCACATTTAAAACCTAATTCCAACTCCCTGCAAATTCTGCTTAATCCCAACTTGAGTATAATCCTATTACTAATTATAAATCCTAATCGATTCAAATTATACAACTAATCCTAACCGTAATTGTAAACCTAGTGCTATGGATTGGATAAATCCTATAGCATTTTGTCAAACTCTGATTGTAATACGGATCGAGTGTGACCCGCAGACAATAAACAAATCCTGGTTAAAATCCTAGCCCCATCCTGGGGGAGGTATTAAGATTATTAGTGTTTTTCACAAAAACCCTGTAACTGCAACTAATTTCTAAGAGTCATTCCACAGAAAGTATAGACCAATGTGTAAGCAATTTTATGCAACATGGAGACCCATTTTCAAATTATTTTCTGGGGATGCACATCCCAAAAATTTGGGGATGCTGGACATGAAATGAGGCCATTTTTGGGCAACCTGACCCATGTCAATGTGAACCCATGGGTGAGTTAAAATTAACCCAGTAGATAAGAGTGGTAGGCCTATATCCCCATACCTTCAGTACCAAAGTATCCCTTCCCTGGACCAAGCCCCCTAACCTGGCCCAAAATCCATATTTCAATCCTTTGTATCCTTACTGTAATCCTTAAACTAAAGTTCCTAATCAAATTTTTCCCCTAAACCAAGGAGTACTTTTATGCTTGCACAATATAATTTAGCATTAGTAAGGATTTACTTGGCTCTGGACCTGAGTCCAGGCATTTGGCCCCAACTTCACATTTCACATCCAATATTGAACCTGTCACAATCTCTTTCTACAAAGACTATCATTCATTCAAACACAAACCCTAATCCTAGCCTTAACCTTAATCATACGTGAAGACCAGGTTTACTAACTTAAACCTGCAGTGTGCTTTCCCATAACATGTTAAGCCGGGAGTACACTATTCTAACATTGAAACATCAAGGTAGAATGGTCTTAATTCACTCTTCAGTTTCAAATTGGAACCGGATACGTTGGGATCTATGTAAGTGCTGCAAAACTACTCTCGATTTCGGTCTTGGGGGCTTGCAAAATGTGGATCAGAAGAGTGGCGGGCTAACGGCAGAAAATCACAACTCCTATAGCTGCTGTGTCACTAAACATGTTCTGTGGGTTGTGTGTTTATTTGTGTTATGTGTGTACATGCATAGGTGTGTGAGTGTGTGTGCGCATGGGTGCATGCGTGCATTTGAGTGCATATGAAATGTTAAGGTAACAGGAAAAACTCTGATCTACAGGGCAAATTGGCCCTGATTTAGTATTTTGGTCATTCCTAAAACATTTGATTTTGAATTTTAAAAACTTTAGTGAAGCGAGTAAAAAAGAATATTAGCATATTTTACAGATTTTGGTGATTTTTAAGGTCATTTGCAATCAAACAAAAATCACACAACTGACTGACCCTACTTGAGAGGCCTGTCTGGATGTAGAAATGTATTTTTTTATTGCCTAAAGTTTTTTTAATTGGAAGAGTGAATAATATCCAAGAATCAATTTTACAGGTTGCCAACTTGCATTTACGCCCCATCAGTGCCACCTGCTTTTAATACAGTATCTATGATTGGATAAGTACATCATGTATTCATTTCAATAGCCAATTGAATTGCAGCTTTTAATATTTCAGCTCTAACCCTCATGAGTCCTACCACTACTCGGGGGGGGGGGGATCCTTAGGCATGGGTATATATTTGAAACAAAATCCTTAGAAATGGGTAGTCTTTTCTACCAAATGACCCTTAGAAATTAGGTATAGGGACACCATTATTTTTGCGTGGAAGAACTCGGCCTCCGGCCTCATTCTTCCACTTAAAATAATGGTGTCCCCTTGGTTTCAATTCGTCGTAAAGAGAGTACCAGATCCCCAAACCATACATTTATTCTCTAAATACTCATATTTTTATTGAGCATTGCGAATCTCTATCTGTCAATTGTGCCTACTCAATTTGCATATTATTATTATTTCAATTTGTGATATTAAGAAGTTGGCCATTTTTCAGTGATCAAACTATAAAAGAAAGGTCACAACACCTTATGATAATTAGCATTTGTGCACGGGGCAGCTATAGGATCACAGCCTTTTGTGATTTTGCTCCAGATGATGTTCTGCCTCGTGGGCTGTATTCAATCTCTGGCAATGTAATCAATGATATGTACTTAGAGCAAATTCTCTGTCAGATCAGTACCGATTGAGTTATAGAGTTGATTTGCTCGTGCCCCGATGCCTAGTAAACGATTTGCGTATTGAAGAAAACAAGAGCAAGAGAAGATGGAGAAAGATGCACTATAGGTTTTGGAGACGGATTTTGAATAAGTGAGTTTTTGTGTTATTTTGTCTGGGATTTTCCTCATTGTAAATCCATGAATCAGTTTGGGTTGAATATTTGTGGTTGTTGAGAGGTCTCATTAACAACTGTGATATACGAGGAGTTAGGTGTGCAGCATTACCCCTTAGGGTGATAGCGAGAAAGCAACTTTGGGGCAAAATTGACATGAATTACACTCTTAAAATGACAGTAGAATTTAGCAAGCAACTTTGGGGCAAAATTGGGATAAATTAGTACCCTACAATGTTGCTGGAAATTACCCAGCTCTGGGTGTCATATTGGTGGATGGATGCAATTTCGCACAGCATTTTAACAGTGTAGAATGTGTTGCTCTGGATTGCAATTTGTAGCTATGAGATGGGGCAGGGTGGGGCATAGCTATACTAGAGATGCAGATTTTGGGCAAAAATATTTTGCACTGTCTAACATATTTCTAAAATTCAGAGATCAATAGAGGTCAATGGCATTGACCTTGTTTGTCATTTATTTTGATAACCAAATACAATACAAGAGAGAGTACCAACTGCTTTTGTTGCAATTCATGTGGAAAGGTTAACAATTTGAAACCATTTTGAAAAATCAATGCAATATTAAAGATCTAACCTTTGGTAATGACCTTTAACATAATATAACAATTTTTGTCTTATACCTACTTAACCATACATTGTAGGTAGTACAAACTATACCTTTTGTAAATCCTTGTAACACAGAACACTGGTTACTTTTTAACAGCAATCCAAACACTTTTCATTTTTTGACCCCTGTATTATGGATTGACCCCTTCCTGGATTCCCTCGTACTTTCAGGAGGAGCACCAGGGGCGGATCCAGGATTTAAAAAACGTCAAAATTACCGGGGGGCTGAAAGGCTAAACTCGTCCAAAATGGGCTGATTTTGCAAAATTATGCAGAATTACCGGGAGGCACATGCCCCCTCCGCCCCCTCCCTAGATCCGCGCCTGAGCACCCTTGCTAAATTTGTTCATTAATCTTCACAGAAGATAAATCCGTTGAGAAATGATCCTCTGCTCTCCACAGTCCCTGAATTGCTCCAGATGACCCAACTATGAGTGGCATCTCTGTCACAGTCTAGCACCATCTGTCACTTTATCTCACTCTGGCACAGTCTGTCTGTGTGCATGTTTGTGTGTTTGTTTGTCTGTCTGGTCTGTCTGTCTTGTCTGTCTGTCAGTCTATGTCATCTGTCTGTCTCTGTCTCTCTGTCTCTGTCTCTCTGCCTCTGTCTCTCTCTCCCTCTCTTTCCTTATTCTCTCTCTCTCTCTCTCTCTCCCCCCCCCTCCTTATTTTTTTCTGTCATTTTCATTCCTAGTTCGTAACTCTTAATTGCACAGATGGCTTTAAAAATATTCCCATTATACAGCTAAATGTTTGCAAAGTGTCCATGGTAATTTGCCATAAAACAACTCAACTAGAAAATATGTTCTTCAAATTAAATGAAACTACCGGCATATATCTTCCTGTTAAAACTAAAAAATCATCTGAACGACCCTTTTTATTTCCCTGAACCTAGAGCAAGCTGTATGATATTCTTGAATGTGCGTAATTACATTTGCATTAGTGAAATATGACAGAAAAATGTTGTTGCCATAGTGACCAGTGAATCCTCCCGTCATGCTCTTCTTTTTTGCACTCGCTCTGCAATGTTACCTAACCAGTGACGGAGGATTCTCGTGCCATCAAGGAGATGTTGTTACCATAATGCATGCTCAATATTCAGCGAATGTTACTTCACTATGTAATCAGTGCAATTACAGTATTCCTGGATTTTTAGAGAGGAAGAAGAAGACGAAGAGGGCAAGAGAAAAGGCTTATCATTGCAGTTAAGAGAAAGTAGGGTAGCAATCAGAATGGGTTAATTCATGGGTGCAAAGAAGACAAATATCGATTCTTCTCTTCAATTACTTGTTAGACACTGCAAGGGAAATGTTTTTATTTGTGCCTGTAGTAAGAGTGTCATCTAAGTGACATGGAGATGGTTGACCATTATGTACTCAACATTCTCTCTCCTCTTTCACTTTCTCCCTCTCTCCTCTCTTTCTCTCTCTTTCCTCTTCTCCCTCTTTGTGCCACCTGCAAGAGGGCACATAGGGATTGTTTTGGTAGTGTTTATATGTCTGTCTTTGTGTCTGTGGTAAAAATGTGGACCCAAATGTTAACCCTAAACATAATTGCTGCTGTTTCTACATATGTGCACACATTTTCATGGCACTTGCATGTAATGGTCCTTGGGTAGTGCTCCACCTGTTACCCTCAGGAATGGGCGGTAAAAGGTCATCTAGAGGTCATTAGAGGTCATGACCAAAAATGTCAGATTTCTCAAATGCTTTTGGTGTTCCTATTGTTGCTCAATTTTGCTTGATAAAATGGATCTGATTGAGCCCAAATTAATTGGTCGAGTATGAGTTGCAAAATATGGGGTGAGACGCAGTCGCGCCCAAGTATTTTAAAATCAGAGTGAGGACCAATAAATTTGGGCATCTTATAAACCATCAGTTTATGAATCATGTTTGGATCCGATATTTCAAACACTTGGACTCCTCAAAGACTGTAATTAATGACACTTGGATACTGTCACACGGTGTTGGTGACCTCAGGTAACCTGGGTGGACTCATTGTATGTGACTTTGTCCCAAATTCACAAACCACAGCAGTCAGATTACCATGCAATTCGGGACGCTGTAATTTTTTAAGATAAAGATTGCTATGTCCATAAATCATGGAATAATCGGTAGACTTTCATATAGAAGTCCCATTGACGCAAATGAATTATTACAATTGATTCGTCATGCTCTTATACTTTGTGCATTAGCGCTGACGGAATGAATGGCAATACTCATTTGCATCCATGGGACTTTTTATATGAAACGTCTAGCGCGGGAATAATCATAGTGGGCGAGGGTACGATGTGACCCTTGCATAACATGACGACCGGGCTCTTCCAAATTCAATTACCCCCCCCCCCCCCCACCAATTGAGATGCATATTCTGAATTCATTAGGGGGTTACATAGACTTTATATGGAATAGCTTCATGGCTTATGATTGCAGACTGAAAAGTGGAATAGCAATCAGAATGGGTTAATTCATGGGTGTAAACAAGACAAGTATTGGTTCTTCTCTTCATTTGCTTGTTAGACACCACAAGGGAAATGTTTTTATTTGTGCCTGCAATAAAAGTGCTAATTATATGGCATTCATGTGTTGGCCATTATGAACTCACCATTTCTCTCTCTCACACATTTCTTTTAAAGTAATATGCCAGAAGGCAATATTTTAGCAATTTTTTTAGGTCTCTCTCTCTCTGCGTCATTAGGTAAATATATGTTAAGCAGGGGGTTAGTGTGACACAAGAATAGTTAATGGGTTTAGAACTGTCAAACCCCCTAATGTCAACAAATGGCCCCGTATGTGCACAGCGGCGTAAATGACAAAGCCACCTCGTTGAATGTATAAACAAAATCATGGAAAATAATTACGGGTGAGCTTGGAAAAGGGTGAGCTCACCATTCATAACCTATTTGGCTTATATTAATAGGAGGGAAGGAGAGATGGTATTCACTGGGTATTATTGCAGGGCCGGGATAAAGCCGTGGGGGGAACGACAAGTTGTTTTCGTTTAATAGGACTCACATTATCCAAACATTCCGCGTTGATTTGATAAGGTAGTAGGAAAAATAATGTTTTGTTTGTACCAAAGCTGTTTGAGATGGCAAGAGAGAGAGAGCTGAGGAAAAACATTTTCTTT
Organism: Ophioderma brevispina; assembly: GCA_023653785.1. Lineage (NCBI taxonomy): Eukaryota > Metazoa > Echinodermata > Ophiuroidea > Amphilepidida > Ophiodermatidae > Ophioderma > Ophioderma brevispina. The sequence goes on along the minus strand of JAMKCH010025733.1, from coordinate 139,770 downwards.
TTTTAAGTTGTGCTTCATCTTTACGTACTGTGTTAATGCTGGATCTTTAATCTCTGCAATGCCAAAATGTGGATAAATTACAGTTTTAAGTGAACATTTTGTGGAGTACTTTTCTCTGAAAATAACTAGAGTGAAATTTTGTGGAATGTCTTGAGTGTGGTGAATGTACTCTGAGGGGTCTTTGAAGAAAGAGTGTGAACGAGTTGTTTAAGTTGTCATGTATGATGATCAACAAATTGGTGATTACAAAGTGGGAATTCCCCTTACTGAGGGAAATTCCCTTTCTGGTTTAGATTTGATGAAGTTCCTGTTTTCTCTGCATACTTGTACATGACTCTTATCCCTACACAAGATACTGAAGGTGAAGTTCAATTCATGATTTTAACACTTTTTTTAAGGTTATTTCTGAAATTTCATTTGATTCTGACCGTGCATTTTAATGTTCTGTGCAAAAGTCATAACAAGATTATGAATTTCACCATATTAAATCAGATCTGTGTGTAGGATTAAGAAAACATGCTATACCTTGTCAGTGGTTCAGATGATATGAAAATCTCAAGTTCAAGTCGGGAGGGTGGGTGTTGGGGAGGGGGTATGACGAGGCTATGAATCACAAACTGTCCTCTACAAACTGTCTCTTTGAGAATATGCTTTCTTAAAATATGGTGTAGGTCAATATATTGAGAAAGTCAAAATTTGCTTTTTATCCCCCTGGCTTGCCCTGGCTTGAAAAGCAGAAAAGGGATTTTGCGATAGCACTCAAGTGTGTATGTATATGTGTGTTCCAGTTTGGTTAGGTTTTGGTTAGGTTTTGTTTTCCAGGCCTCCTTTGAAAAGTTGAAGTCTGATTCAACCAGACTTGGGTTAAGGTGGCAATAGGGGTTCCTTCATATGTGGATGTCAAAGGTCTTGGATCCAAGTCAAAGGTCATCTGATCTTGGGCATGTTCCCAGACTGCCATCTTGCCAGGGGATGATGCAAGTTACTTGCTGTATTTTTATAATTTTGTCATCATGTAAATTGGTGAAATCACTTTGAGATCTGATTAAATACAATATGCCACTGACTATAAGAAACAGAACAATAAGCATGTTACAGTTTGTGACTATTAGCCGAAACCACGTCGCAAATTCTTACAGAGCGTAAAGTATGGAGGAAACTCTTAAATCATGAGTAAATAATTTTTTTGGACTATTAACCATGCTATGCACACGTGGGTCAATAAATTGAACTTGAGGCCGCTATATGGTGAGAGGAAAATGGAACAGAAAATGAATCAGGAAGAAAACGGAGCAGAGAGTGAAGGAGATGGAGAGAGAGAGAGAGAGTGATATGTACATAAAGATAGAGGATATGGTTTTGCAATCGTTCCGCAGGGAGAACACAGTGCATTAGAAGGCCAGTTGACGTTATAATAACCTCCTCACGTCCTCAGACTTTCTCTGTGACCTGTCGGAGTTGAGAAAAATGAGATAAGGAGGATGAGATACTGCATCCTAATAGGCCAAACGAAAATCAAGCTCCCATAGGGCTGTGGGTGTGTTGTGTACGATTCAAGTCCAATTAACTTGTGTAATGTTGAAGGCAGGGAATAAAAAAAAAATTGAATGTTGTTTGCTTGATCTCAACTGGTTTCCACAGTCGTCATGTGAGTTGCAACAAGGTAGTAAGTGCAATAGCTGCATTATTTCAAATTCCAAAATCAAACATGTACTACAATATATACTACAAATGATAGTGTTATGCAAGTCTTTGGGTCAGGGCTCTTGAGCAAGGACTCCTACATGACCTAAATGTCATCGTGTCAATCATTCCAGAGGGAAAATATGCCAGGTGTTTTAGAAATAATGAGGGCATAGTGCAGTTGGCAAACATCTTCCAAAGGGTCCAAATTTTTACTGTATGAAAAATGACTGAAACAATGTGCAAATTCTGACATGCATGAAAGTTCAAGTTCTGCAAAATTCCATGTCTTGCCCTCCTAATTAACTGATTTTATCTACACAGGGTTTGTGTGAGCCTTAAACTTCAAAATCTAAACAGATTATTTTGTCTCAATTTTGTACTGAATTTCACTTTAAGAAGTATGTGATTTGAAAACTGTTGCCTGGAAATATATAGGAAATTTGCAAGTTTTAGGGATATAGGACCTAGCTGCATCTCATTTAAAGGGGCCATGGTCCAGTCGTATAATAGCCTTTGTTTCCAGAACCCACTACATTTTAACGAAGTGGTCAAAAGAAAGCTACTATTTGCTCATTACTCTGTGAAATCTAGGGCTAAAAGATTTTTTGGTGTCCTGTGCGAACCAATTTTCCGTGTCAAATTTAATATTGGTCTACCAATATTAATTTAACAGTACTCTATGGGATTACAAAAATCACCGTTTTACTCTCGCATCAAAACCCAGGGTTGAAATATTGCACAAAACTCTTACAGATGGGGTTTTGGGTTGAAAGGCCATTCCATTCTATCAAGATTGAAACTTTATATACTAAAATTGGGTCTCCCCCTTTAATATGGTGATTTCAAGTTCAACTTGTTTGCTTATATTTTAATGCAGACGTTCCCTTGTGGTTTTGATGATGAACACTTAAAGACAAAGTTACTTACTTGGATTGCTTAATTAATATAAACTTCCTTCTTTTTCTGTTCAACAATCCTGTGCTGTACCCTCGCCACCCCTCCAAAATCTGTTGCTGTGATATCTATACAGGGTGAGTTTTAATAATGTGTTATTCTGATTGGAGGGTTTGATACACAGGTCTTGACCCATGCAAATTCATCTCCTTTCATTTTTAGAGCAATTTTAAGCAATGGGGACCACAATTTTGACAATGATATCAGTAAGGACATGCAAAAGAACTACTACCTCAGGAGAAATCAGAAAAATCCACTGTAGGAATCTTGCCCATTTTTAAGCAGGGCGGTGGCAGACCTCTTTTCTGGGGGGGCCAAAGTGAAATCTGGGGGGGCAAAAGTGAAATAGGGGGGCAAAATATGAAAAATTTGGAAATTTTCACCAATTTTGCCCAATCGCTGATTTTGCCCCGAATTACTGAATTTTGCCCCAAATCCTTCATTTTTCTTTCGACCAGGGGGGCAAACTGGGGGGGGCAAGAAAAAAATTTGTGGGGGGGGGCAAATGCCCCCATTGCCCCCCTGGCGCCGCCACTGCATAGAGGCCTACAAAGGTCACTATTTGTAGTTATGTGCCCTCTATAGCACATTTCTCATAGGAGATATGTTAAACTAGATTTTAAAGAAAACTCATTTTGCTCGGAATGAAATTTCGTAAAATCTGCACAAGATTAAGCTAGTGGAATAAATAATTAAAAAAAAAAAAAAAAAAAAAAAAAAAATATTTTTGTTTGTTTTCTTGTGGTTTTTGTGTCATAATGAATGACACTTTCAAATAGCTGTGTGATATAGATGAGCATTTGCATATGGCATGTGCTTATCATTTGAATTGTAATAATTCATTTAAAATTTGCCAGTAACAAAAAGAGTCATGCGTATGTATTTTGGGGGGACGCCAGCTATAGCTGTGTTGTTGTTAGATCCACTTTTTTCAATCTGTTGTGCGTGTGTATGTATGTGTGTGTGTATGTGTGTGTGTATGTGTGTGTCAAAAATTGTTAAGTTTTTTTTAAATTGACCTCAATTGAAAAGTTTAACTTCAATTGGAACCAAACTTCTGTCATAGGTGCACAATGGGATCCCTCATATGTTGATGAGGTCAAAAGGTCATGTTGAAAGGTCAAAGGTCATGTGGGTCAAGTTGAAAATGGGCTAAAAATGTAAAATTGATCTAAATTGGAAAACTTGAAGTTCAATTGGAACCAAACTTTTGTCATAGGTGCACAATGGGATCCCTCATATGTTGATGAGATCAAAGATCAGGTGCCAGGGTCAAAGGTCACGGGCGGCCCACAGCTTATTTCTTTGAATATAGCAAGCGCGAAAGCCGAGAACCGCGAAATTCTAGTTGATAATGTATTTCATGAAATAAGTATGCCTTCTTATTCCCGGTTACTAGAAAGTCTGTTTGGTATAGCATTTTTTCATAGGGTTTTATGGTAAGCATGCTTGCCAGCTGACATAAACAAGATGCAAGCTTATATCAGATGTTAAATGCTCTATAAACAAACTATTAATAATATTGTATTAAGACTATGAAATATAACTACATCATAAAGTGCATACACCATAAAGTGCATATATAAAGTAGATGACCCTAATGTGGCAGAGCAGCATGTAGCTAGGCATATTCAATCCTCTCTTTGGTTGCATAATTTCACTCCTATCTGTACGCGTCATTTGGTAAGTGGATGTTGCCTGGTCCTTGACCCTCTTTGGGCCCTCTTTAGGGGAGTTTGGCAATCCTGGTTGTGGAAAACTTTGTTTTCTCGTCACTGTATGTTGCATGTGAAGTGACACAACCAAGCTTCCAATAAGTCCATTAGTTTTTTTGTATGTTTGCCAGTTGATTACAAGTTTTGGTATCTATCCTGAGCTTTAAAATGGATGAGTTCTGGGACACATTCTATACCATAACTTTGTTATTTCTGGTCCCACTTAAACAATCGGCCAATTACTAATATTTTATTTGTTAACATTGACATAACTCTGATCGACCTGGACAAGGCACTATCAGCTTATTAAAGACAGGATCTTCCACAGTGAGTTTGGACTTATACATGTCTGTAGCCCAAAGGTCAAAGGTCACATTTTGTGTATTTCAGACTTTCTTCTCTTATGTCATTGAATTAAATCCACCACCTAGAGTCCCGCAAGGCTGATCGTACAAGTTTTACCTTACAATATTTTTTTTTTACTTTTGGAACAGCTAATCACCAAAAAGTAGACTTTTTTGCAGATTAAAAAAAAAAATTGGACCTTTAATTGAAAAAAATCAGTAAAATGTGGACCTTTTGCATGTATTGTGAAATGGGGGTGCGACCCTGCATATGGGATTGCATGTGTATGCGTATTGTAGGCTGATATTGATATGATATACCATAATGCACATTGGTATGATCATAAGTGTGCCCCTAATGACATTAATGATTTTTGTGTGGGTTTTTGCAAAAATGTTGTTGTATATCATTGAAACAATATCAGGCCACCTGGGCAGGACAAAAACCCTGGTTATTATAGTAATCATACGTTTTAATGAACTGAATCGTTAGTGCAACCGGGCGTGAAATTGGATATGTTGGCCATTTATGGAACACTAGGTAGTGGATTTTTTTTAAGTTGTTAATTTTTGTAGTTTACAAGGTTTTACTACAGTGTTAATTTAAAACTGCATAAATTGTTGATGGCAGTAGGATGTGAATCGAGATTCCTTCTATGATCTGGTGCACCGACAAATTAAAGACCACAATTAAGTAAAGTATGGGGTAAAAGATGACAAACAAAATTAATGGCAGCAAAAAATATTCTTCCGATTCAGTAAGTTGCAACATATGCCATCGCGCTAATTAACTCTATATCCTCTGATGAGAATATTCAGCTAGTAGAATTAATGACCCTTTTGTGGCCATAATGAGCTATTATAAGTAATGATGAGGAGCAGAATGGCGATGAATAGAAATAATATTGGGGTGTGAATAATTTAAAATCATATCATTTTATTTGATGCTTTTTTCCCTATAACTGGATGTGCAAATAGTTGTGAAAGTGATAAATAGACAATTATTTTCCCCCCCCCCGTCTTTTTTTATGCTGAAAGCGAATGAGTGATTTTGTGATTTGGTATCTGAGTTCATCAATTTTAAAAGGAATGATTGAAGCTTGTGACAGAATTAGACAATTGATTCTGTAGTTGGGTTTCTCTCCATCAGCATGATGTTGGCTGTGATTGGTTTAAGGTGGACTTTGGACCGTGCACATTCACTTTCAAATATGATCTGATGCCCCACTTTTAATTTGACCCGATCTTTGTTGTAGATGTAATATTGACTTAATTTTAGGCCCAAAATAAAAGTTAAAATGTGTTCCCACATAGCCGATGAGTTTTCTGTCAGAAGGATGTCTCAAACAGTATCTCTGTTTGGCTGATTGCATGTTAAGACATGATATACCGGGAAGGGGGTGATTTTGGTAGACTTTCAAATCATATATTGGACTTTATGATCACCAAAAAAGAGGCCTCTAGTCCATTCGTCCCCTTTTAAAGTGACCTCTTTTCCTAAACAGCATGTAAAGAGTGAGTTGTTTTAAAATTTTGAACTCAAAACAGGACAATTTACAGTATTGCAGTAATAAACAGGGCTTTTATTATAGGTCAGTTATTGCAAACCATGGCCAGCACCATCTGGAATACCCCGGTGCTCCTGCTCAAAAAGGATCAATGTTTGAACAAGCTCAACAAATTGGCTGCATCCACAGCTGTATGAAAAGAGCAAAACTGCCCTCTAAAATGATCGCTTCCATGAGATTTTGGCCAAAAATTATGCTCCAGGACCATAGGCTCCTGGAGCATTAATAATCTGGAAAATATTCTAAGGCAAATATGCTCCAGGAGCATAAATTATTTGACTATGCTCCTGGAGCATAAATAATCTGGGAGAAATATTTTATGAAGTATGCCTGGAAGCACATTGGAATTGAACAATGCTCCAGGAGCACATGTGCATATTCCTCTTGGAGCAGTGAGAAATATTGCAAATACTGCTCCAGGAGCATATTTGCCATATTATGTTCCTAGAGTATGTGCATTCAAATTTGAATGAGAGAATAATTCTCCAGATTATTTATGCTCGTGGAGCATAATTTCGGGACAAAGGAGTAAAATGATTTACTAGTATTTGACACACTTTTACAGGGAGAGAGATGTAATTTCTATTAAAATCTGCACCTGTCAGAGGTACCTACACTTTTAATTTGACAACATACTGGGTGGGTTGTGCACATATTAGCCATTTCCAACCTGGCAAGTCATGATTGTTAATTTTCAATGTTGCATGTATGGCATGATTTTTGGTGTTTTTAGTAATATTTGGTAAAAAAGGGGAAATCTTTATCAGAGGGGGAGTATTTATTGCAGACGATACGGTATTATTTTGATCAAAAACAGCACACTGCCGTAAAATAATAGAGAACAAGAAATGTCTGCTCGTAGGAAAGCTCTACCATTGAGGCTTATTTATTTACGGGATTTCTGCTGAGATTTTCAATTTGCTCTGCTCAGCAATATTGACAATATTTCTCTTCATTTTGTATTTTGGTTTGCCATCTATTTTTAGGCTCTATGATATTTTGTTTTGTTATTGTGCTTTTTGGAGAAACCTACACAAGGCTGGGACTGTGTTTTCTTTGCCATTAGCGTGGCTCGAGATTAATTGAAAGGATAAGGAGCAAAAAGGGTTTTATGTCATTTATTGGCTGGGGCAAATAAATTCTTGAGTTACTAAATAGGAACGAGTGTTTTCTCTGCCTGGTAAAGTCAACAGACAGAAAATGAATAGTGTGTGTTTAAATGGAAATGAAGGTCTTTCTTTTAGTCCCTTTCTAGATTAAATACACTATTATAATTTCTCTTCTGTCTTTGTCTTGTCTATAAGAAAGCTAGCAGATGAAAGTGAATTCTAGGAGCTGGATAGAATTTGCATAGAAATTAGATCATTTTGATTTAAGTTAGTGATTTTAAATTGAATGTCAATAGGAAACATTATTCTGTGGTTGTTTAAAAAACATGATTTGAGATAATAAAGTGTGAATTTAAAAGAAGAAATTTAAATTAGAGTGAAACCTAATTATGTTAATATTATGGATCCATTTTGTCTTTGTTTTTGATGGAAGAGTCTGTTGAATACATGGACATGGTCTGTCACAAGCTTAAAGCTTCATTATTTTGGTTAAACCTGGTTTGTAGATTAATCCACACTCTTTCAATTGAAAATCCAAGATGTTCTTTCATATCTCAATCAAAGATGTTCATTTGTCATGGTTGTGGCACGAGGCAAGATTGGAGATGCAAATGTGATGTGAATAAGCAAAAATTAGTTTTGATTTTGTTTGGTTTGATTTTGTTGTTTGGTTTGATTTTGGTACCTGTGTTTTTTTGTATTGTTTGGCCAGTATCCATGGGTTGGTTTGTATTTTTTGGTATGACTTCATTGTGTTGCATTTTCTTTTGTGAGAAATTCAATTAACATGTTCCTACTCTTTTCTTATGTCCTATGGACCAAAGTGAAGAATTCACAATATTTACAAATAAATAGGCAAGTTTGACTTTTTTGTCAAATTTTGTACAGTTTAAGAATATTAAGAAATTTACCATTGGTCGGGGATATAAGGCTGAGCAAAAAGCAACTGTGGCAAGGCTGTGATATGCAGTGAAATGGCTCGGGGGAGGGTTCTAAGTGGACAGGGATGTAACGCCCAGAAGGGTAGATTTGGTCCACAAAAATTACCAAAGACTGATATAAGGGTGTCGATTCAAGATATTCTTTAAAAAATCTTTAAAATATACTCATTTGTCATTGTTTCAGAGCAAGATTATGAAATTTGCAAAAATTTTGACAAACTTATCTTAAATTTGAACAAAAATTGCTTCAAAATCTACACTTCCATTTTTATGAAAATTGTGTATATTTTCAGGGCCAGCTTTCAGAATCCCAACCACACCAGCCAAGCCAAAGTCAAGAACCATTCCCTCCCCCAGGAAAACAAACACACCAAAAAGAAGAAGGGGAGCGGTTAGGGAGCAAAAATCCTTGACAGCCCTTGACAGGGTAATGGAAAATTTCAGCCTCAAAAGTTGACTTAACAAGAGACAAAGGGACATTTTGAAAAATAGTGTGCCTCAAGATTTTTCAAAATCGATATTTTTGCATGTGGTTGTAAGGCTTTTATACAAAAGCAATCACCCGAATGATTAAGACAAAATCAGGCTTGATGGTAAACAGAAAGATTTTATCATTTAACGTCTCCGGCGAAAATAGCGTTTAACACAAGAACACGCATGCCGTATGCATGTTTCCCACGATATACACACTGTTTGATCGGTCTCTAACCTTTGTGGTTTTAATATCAGTGAGTACGAGTCAAAAATATTCATGTAATATACACATTTGTTGATCAAAGTTATGAAAAACTTAAAAGTTGGCCTACAAATTACCTGGATATCTTTATCCTCATATCAATGTCCCTATCTGTTTTTGGGTATGTTATTTTTATGTGTAAAATATATCTCTGTCTTCCAATGCACGCCTAGACTATCAGTTGCCAGAGCCAATTGAGAAATTTCATATTTTGTGAATAATGTACCAGTGCCGCTTTAACAATAATAAACAATCGCACAGTCTTCAAGCAATACCATATTGTGGACTCCTTTGTGTGAACTTTCTGGGCTGATTCTAAGACTACTACAGCATTAACTGAAAATGTATTTATGGAGATTTTTTAAATATTTTATGAAAAATGAGGGCTTATTGTTGCTGTGATTCTACTCCCCCGCTCCGAGTAATAAATACAGCAGAACATTACTGAAATTCACTTAGTTGGGTTGTTAAGAACAATTCACTCATCAATGTACATAAGATTACTCATAGTATTTATGTATCCTAGGTAGTGATATAGTCAAAAAAGTAAATTTATTAATCAAATACATTTCCTGCTAATACATACTGAATCTGACACATCAGATTCACTAATTTGGTAATTCAAGCAGCTCGCACTCCTCCAAACCCGAGCATTACAGCTAGCTAATTACCACAATATTGTTTTTGTCCAATCGTATGTTTGTAAAAGTGAGCTTTTTCAGAAACCTTGATTAATGGGGGCTGTTTCTGCACACTCTAATGAGCACTGATATTTCAATATTAACATTGGTGACATTTCCTCTCGCGAGACTGGCTATATATTTTTTTTTATGTCGGGCTAATTTCTTCCCAATGGTAAAGTTTTTTTCGGAAACCAAATGTTGCATAAATTTGTTCGTACAAACACTCCGCCTGGTCACGACTTTTTTTTCGGGACTCATATTATTATTATAGTGCGATGCTTCACTTTATGTATGTATTGTTTGTCTTAAAGATTATTCCTAATTTTGTTTTTTTTCAGCAAATACGGAGAAGGTAATTTCCAGTAAAAAAAAACACTGCAGTGTGTTTAAATTTAATAACATCACCCGCGACGAAACTATTAGCTTTGATGACATGTAGATTTTCTTTCTCATTTAGTATTCATAAAATTGAGAGTGATGACAAGACAAAAGCCATTACTGCCCCATGGGAGTAGACCAGTCCACTTGTTTTGGCAGGGGGGACTGTTCTGGGTTGCAGAACAGCGGAGGGGCACTAACAAAGCCTTTTATTGGAAAATTGGAGACAAAGCCCGGCTTAACTCACCATGCTAAGGAAAAGTCCTTAGGGAAACAACAAGTTGGCCCTGTCCGTTATTTGGATTCAAGATAAGAGTTAATCATACTTTCAAAATTAATCAATAATTTTGGGATGCTTTGTATTGAATTATGATTTCTGTCGTGGTGGGTGCATGTGTTGAGCCAACGTCACTTAATGAGGTTGGTTCTGATGTAAGTGCACTTGAAATCTACTGTTAAAAATATAATTCCTATTTTAAGGGTTTGCAATAAAGGATGGCTTTGTAGTAACATCTTGCGATGCTATTTTTGGCAAAAATGGGGCACTGGATATAAAACACATTCAATTTAGAAAGGATTTCAGTCTTGCTAATCACATTATGTGAGATCTCATGAAACATTTATTTGATTTTGTTACACTTGCATATTTGTTGAAAGGTATCTATTTTGAGAGGAGAGTTTGAAGAATTTAATTCTTTCAACAGGAGATAAACTACATTATGACTTAAAGCGCTAAACAGCAATAAAGCTAGAGGATATTTTCTTTTAGGAAATTTATTATTAATTAACTTTATATAAAAAAAATTCATGGAATACGTTGCACAATTCCATTAAAACTAATTAAAGTGAGGGAAAAATCACCTGATAATTAAAAGAAGTTTCCGACAAATTGACCTGCAGTGATGTCGATGCAATGTAAACTAAAAGCTGATTTTGCTGCCCATCCGAACATGTACACCAAGATCAATAATGTTGTATTTGAGGTCCAACTGTACAGATCATGGTGCACATTATAACGCTTTAAAAATCTGGAACCTTTGCGGGGAAAGCCTTTTATTGATCTCAAGTATGCATTTAATCAAATTCTAGAACGGCCATTCAGATGATTTTCTCACCCATGTTTACATTTAACTTTTACCGTATTTGAAAGTAAAAAAGTGCCACTCTGTAAGACCCTAACCCTGGTTTAAACCCAGGTCTAAAGTTAGAACTCCCTTTCATGTACCAGCCTTTAATATGTTTACCTCCTGATGTAAGAATTCAATTGTTAACTTCTCACTCTCAACATAGATTAGTTTCAGAAAATACCAATTTTTTTTTTTAAAAAGTGGTTTTCAAAATAATGTTTCATGAAGGGGTCAACATGAAAACAATGTGATTACATCGTTTTGTCATAGTTTTTTTTTTTTAGTCTTTGTTTCCTTAAAATAAGAGTGAGCAACTAAAACAAATGGTGCACCCGCAGGTGGATGCCTCATCTCTCCTGTCTTGGTTTTTGGGTTAAACTCCATCATATATGCTACTGGGGGCTCCACTCCGCCCGCCACAGCGAGTCTGTGGTGGATTCCCATCATATGCCGGTCCCCATTTACAGTGTATACTCCTTGGTGTAGGACAAGCAAGGTAAAGTGCCTTGCCCGAGTGCACAACACATTGGCGACAGTGGGGATCGAACCTCCACCTTTGCTTGACCAAATGCGGATCCAACTGCACCACATGATCAACTAAGAGCATATAAAACTATCTTATCGCAACCGGTTTGCATTGGAAGGCTTTGTTTTACCAGTTACGCAGGTGACTGCTATAGTGCGTAGTTATAGCAGTGTTATATGTTGAAAAATAGCATTAAGGTTTTTTTGTGCCGTTTATTTATCGCCCTGAGCTCAGATTCTTGGAATTAATGATGCCAGAAACCATGATCTTATCGCTGTCGGTTCATTAAAAGGCTTTCTTTCCGTGTGTTTCGCAGGTGACCGCTATAATGCTAGTTATACCGTGGTTATATTTTGAAAAATGCGTTAAGTGTTTTGTGTCCGTTTATTTACCGACATGTAGCTGGAATTATTGGCATTAATGATTCTTGTAATGTGCTATGCGAAACTGGGTTACCTATTTCTGACATCTGTGTTGTACTCTTGTAATTTTGGCCCATTAAATAAGTGTGAACCTTAAATCTCTCATCCATCCCAATGACAGTCATTTTGGGTAAATAATTGGTATGCCACTGTGGTAATATGCATTGTTTAACCTTTTTGACCCCTGCAGGTATTCTTTTTGGTTTTCATTTTTTTCAAAAATGTTAAAATTATTTGGGTATCAACAGAAAAAATGCAAACCGTATAAACAAGCCTAGTGTTAGATCAGTGGTTTTAAGAAGACTTCCCAAATGCTGAAAGTTATTTGGAAGCCATCACAAAACCTTGACTTAGGTGTTTGTTATAACTTCTACCTCAAACTATACAGAATCTATACCAAGTATAAAGGGCTCAACAAGTTTAAATCTGTAAGAACCATTGTTAGTGTTCAAGTGTGTGAGGATTAATATAAAACATGCCCTTTTTGACAGGGTGTAATAGCCTACCAAATTAAAGCACTAATGTCAACTTTTATGACCCTGCCTTAATATTTTTAGATGTTTGAATGTTAATTACCATTAGGCGTCTTTTTAATGAACTAAACCCCTCAAAAAAGTTGTATAGTCTGTAGATGACAACTGTTTCTTGAAATAAGGATAGTTATAATTATAGCAGGGAGCCCCAATCCTAATTAAACTGTTTTTTCTTGTAAAACTTGATTTTTTTATTGTCAAATCGTTTAAGCAAGTGTTCTTATCTTTTGGGACTCAAAATTGCAGTGGTGACTTTTAATGCTAAACCTCCATTTATAGAGAAAATTATACAAAGGTCTGTTTTGTGACTATTCTCTCCATACATCATCCACTTTTGATTTGAATAACTTTTGGGATTTTTTTTTTTTAAATTTTGCATTATAAATTTGTAAATTAAATATTTTATCAACTGCATGTTAAAGGTTGCAACAGATATTTCAGTCAGCTATATTTTTGTATATTTTAGTGATTTCATATAGCTTAAACACTCATAGTTTCTCAACCTTTTATTTGGTTCAGAATAACTTAATTTGAAAACAAAAGATAATTTTATATGCTTATATTTCATAGAAAACATGGGTTGCATTCGTATTTGCTCCTATACGAAAGTAGAAATTCACAATTTCTGTACGCAAAGAAACATTTCTCACTTAATCCTTTCATGATGGGGATATTTTTGAAAGAAAGCTTTAGAAACCGGTGCAAAAAGCAGAATTTTTTTTTACCGCACCTATTATTTGAAATCTCTCGTGCACCTTTAATATGCAACTGATTAAACCATTTTTTTGTAAATATATCTTTCACAGAATGGCCATATTATATTATACCCTTCATACCCATCTGTATCCATAGTGGCTTTAATTCTGTTAATGGAATAAGCCCATGATCATTAAATACTTAAAAGTGGTATTGCATGTGTATAATTTTTCACGCTTCTGCATTTTTTTGTCATTTTCCTCATATCAATGTCCCCTATCTGTTTGTGGGTAGTTATTTTTATGTGTAAAAATATATCTCTGTTCTTCCAATGGCTAGGCTCTCATTTGAGAGCAAAATGAAGAAATTTATATTTTGTGAAATTGTACCAGTGCCGCTTTAACAATAATAAACAATCGCACAGTCTTCAAGCAAATCCATATTGTGGACTCCTTGTGTGAACTTTCTGGGCTGATTCTAAGACTACTACAGCATTAACTGAAAATGTATTTATGGAGAATTTTTTAAATATTATGAAAAAATGAGGGCTTATTGTTGATGTGATTCGACTCCCCCGCACCGAGTAATAAATACAGCAGAACATTAGCTGAATTCACTTAGTTTGGTTGTTTAAGACAAATTCAACTCACAATGTACATAAGATTACTCAGAGGTATTTATGTAGCACTAGTGTGATATAGTCAAAAAGAGGTAAATATTATCAAATACATTTCATGCTAATGCATACTGAAATCTGAACACATAAAGATTCACTGATTGGTATTCAGCAGCTTCAAATCCTCCAAAAACCGAGCTTACTGCTAGATATATTACCACCATATTTTGCCACAATCTGGATATGTTTGGTAAAAAGTGAGCTTTTTAGTATAATGCATTAATAGGGGCTTTCTGCCAACTCTAACTGAGCACTGATATTTCAATATTAACAATTGTGACATTTCTCTCGCGAGACTGCTTATATTTTTTGTTAGTCAGGCTAATTTCTATCCACCAGGGGAAAGTTTTTTGCGGAAACAACGTTGCATATTGGTTGAACAACATCCGCCTGGTCACTGACTTGTTTTCGGGACTCATATTATTATTAATAAGTGCGTGCTCCACTTATTGAGTTGTTTGTGCTTAAAGATTATATCTAATTTTTTTTTTCAAGAAATACGGAGAAGGTAATTCCAAGCTTAAAAAAAAAACACTGCCAGTGTGTTAAAATTTATAACATCACCCTGACAGAAACTATTAGCTTTTATGGAGGGGAGATTCTTCTCATTTAGTATCATAAATTTAGAGTTGATGACCAGACAAAAGACCATTAATGCCCATGGGGTAGGACCAGTCACTTGTGGCAGGGGGACTGTTTTTTTTTTTTTATTATGGGTTGCAGCACAGCGGGGGGCATAACAAGCCTGGTATTGGAAAATTGGAGACAAAGCCCGGTTTAACTAATAGGCTAAGGGAAAAGTCCTTAGGGGGAACAAACAAGTGGCCAGGGCCGTTAGTTGGATTTCACGATAGAGTAATCAGACTTTAAAAATTAATACAATAATTTGGGATTATTGATTGAATATGATTGTGTCTTGGTGGGGTCATGTTGTGGAGCCAGATGTCATTAATGATGGTGGTTCTGATGGTAAGTGCACTTTGAAATTAAGGTTTAAAATATGAATTATATTTAAGGGTTGCAATAAAGGGTGCTTTGGAGTACAATCTTTGCGATGCTATTTTGGCAAAAAAATGGTTCTTTTGTCCAAGTTGATATTAAAAAAACCATTACAATTTAAAGGGAAGGGATTCAGTGCTTCTAATCACCATTTATTGTGAGATCTCATGAAAACATTAATTTTGATTTTTGTAAACTTGCATATTGTTGAAATTTATCTATTTTGAGAGCGAGAGGTTGAAGAATTTAATTCTGTTCACACGGAAGATAACTACATTATGACTTAAGCGATAAACAGCAATAAAGCTAGAGGATATTTTCTTTATGAATTATTATATTAACTTATATATCAGTAGATACGTGTGCACACAATTCCACTTTAAAAACTACTTTAAAGGAGGAAAAATCACCTGATAATTAAAAGAGTTTCCGCAAAATTACATGCATTGATGGGACGCAACAATGGTAAAACTAAAACCATGCTGATTGTGATGCCATAAGAACATGTAAAACAAGATCAATAATGTTCATATTGAGGTCAAACGGTACAGTCATGGTGCACAATATATGCTTTTAAATCTGGGACCTTTGGGGGGAAAGCCTTTTATTGATCTCACGTATGCTATGTATAAAAATTCTAGAAAGCCCCTCATGGAGGAATTTTCTCACCCATTACATTTAAACTTGTACCGTTTTTGAAAGGAAAAAGGGCCAATCATGGAAGACCTAACCCTGGTTTGAAACCGGTCTAAGTTCGACTCCTTTCAGTGTACCAGCCTTTAATATGTTTACCTCCTGAATGTAAGATTCAAATTGTTACTTTCTCACTCTCAAAATAAGATTAGTTGGAAAAATACACCATTTTTTTTAAAATGGTTTTCAAAATAGGTTTCATGGAAGGGTCAAACATGAAAAACATGTGATTGAGGCGTTTTGTCTGCATTGTTAGGAATATTGTTTTGTGGCTGTGTTTCCTAAATAAGATGATCAAATAAAAACAAATGGTGCACCCGAAGGTGGAGTGCCCATCTCTATGTCTTTGGGTTTGGCTGGACCCATCAATAACATGCTGTGGGGGGGGGTGCACTCCTCCTGCATAGCAAGTCTGTTTTACATTCCCAGCATGTGCCGGTACACTCATTTATTACTCTGGGTAGAGAGCAGCAAGGTGTAAAGTGCCCTTGCCCAAGTGCACAACACATTGGCGATAGCAGGGTTGAACCCACAACTTATGATTATGAGGCGATACGATGATCCAAACAGCACCACATGTGATCAAAAAAGATGCACAGAAAACCACATCTTATGCAACAGGTTCATTGGAGGCTTTATTACTGTGGTATGCAGGTGACCGCTGTAATGATAGTTATAGCAGTGTTATGTTGAAAATAGATTTAAGTTGTTTT
This sequence comes from Ophioderma brevispina, assembly GCA_023653785.1. Lineage (NCBI taxonomy): Eukaryota > Metazoa > Echinodermata > Ophiuroidea > Amphilepidida > Ophiodermatidae > Ophioderma > Ophioderma brevispina. The sequence goes on along the minus strand of JAMKCH010025733.1, from coordinate 123,271 downwards.
TGTGCCGTTCATTTATCACAGTGTTATGAGTCTTCGTAGAAGTCTAAGGTCAGAAATACCTTACAAACACAATAAAAGAGCTTGTGCACAAATGTCTAAAAAAAAAAAATTATAATTAAATAAAACAAGTTTTAAGGATTCTTTACTTGATTGGTTCAAGAATTGGTATGTCCAAAACAAAATTACATATAACAATTAGTTAAGATTACTTATGGGTTTACTAGGGTCATGGGTTTTGAAGCGTTGCAAGTTCAAAGATGTATGTCATTCAGCGAGACCAAAAATGACAGCGCACAAGTTCATACAAAACTCCTCAGGTTTAATTACAAGGGGAATCTTATCAGTCCTGAAGGGAAGGAAATCTTGTCCCGCAGTAAAGACGACAAGGATAATTAAGTCCCTCGACGCTATAAATCCACAGTCCAGATAATTCACCACGATTTATATCTGTCCACAATTTGGAATCCTATTTTGATTCCCAGCACTTTTTACGACAGTAGAATAATTACAGCACTCTGCCTCACATGGAATTGAATAGCATAAATCCTGGCACCTGTGGGTGAAGCATAAAATATACCATTATCGAGTTTTAACTGAGCTATCATAATGTATAGCTGATTGCAACTGCTGTTGACGGCGATGACTTAGCTCCAAATCTCCTAGAATACTGACATTCACAGAAATCCACGTTTTAGTCCCCCAGTCTAATCTAAAAAATATGAACATTACATATCTTAGCCATACACAGACCTTGCAAACATCAAATTCAGATTTCACATTCTAAATTATTCTATCAGTTCATTATATCGAACTTTGTGGGGGAATTCCCTATGTGTTCTGCAATATTTGTTTGACTCAAAAGCTATAACAGTTCTAAGTTTACATCTTGGGGGAATTCCCCCCTTCCACATTATGGGTGCAATCTAACAGTGCAAGTTAGCAAAACAAACTAGGGCTATTCCCCTTTCTCTCTTTATAGTAACAAAATACTTTTCCGTGAGCAATACTCTCTCAAAGAAATGAGAAAATATATTTTAAAAGTTAATCAGAAAAATGGATGCCATTAATCATCCTCCCCCTTAACCAAAAAGAGAAAATTGAATAAAGACAAGTTCCAAAAGCTGGCTTTAGACCTTGAACAATTTTGAGGTTAATTGACCTTAAAGTGTTACCACAGTGGACAAAATTACACTGTATCATAAGTCTGAATGCGGCCTTCAGCTATATTACATAAAATTTTTAACATCAAATTTCTGAACATAATTTTTAGGCAGCTCTGACAAGGCATCGCCAAGACATTTTCTTTCCGTTGAAGGTCTTATGTCCAGATTTATTCTTGTAGAGTGTTAAAACTCCAAAGGTTAAATTCTTGTCAGGTGGGTTTTCAAATTATCATCCCAAAATTTAATTGATATACAATTCATAAAATAAGTATCGGGTACATGGCTTTCCCCAATATGCTCAAAAGTGCAGTTTGGACTGGATCTGATTTCAGTTCACTTCTACTGGGCTCACTGAGATGCTGCATTTGGTTGGCGCTGAAATGCCAAAATCATGCATGGGTTATGACATATGTCTCACTGGGAACATCAGGAAATATGTTTTTCCCACTCAGGAATTAACTCTTCAATTCACCTTGTTTGACTTTGTGGGAGGTGACCTAAGTCTTCTTGTCTAAATTGGCAAGTATGTCAGAAATTTGTAATTTGAACCATACTCATTTCTGTTTTTACAGTACTGTTTTGTCAGTTTCTGAATCTGTGTGTCACATCTGTACACTCATCACTAAAATACTAGATGACATACACAATGCAGCCTTTATGTCATCATCTCTTTCATTATACTCTTTGAGCATATTATGTGACATACTGTCGACTTTTACGTGTTCTACATAGGGTTTTGATCACAGTAAGGTCTCCCAGTTATTCTCCAATCTTCATATGGCCAGATACTTGGCTTGTGCAAAGGATGCCCTGGTATTGGAAAAAGGGCCAAACTCTATCACCGGCTTGAATAGTCTGTTCCTAGCATCTTTGTAATACCATGTTTTCATTTGTGCCTGACTCTGTTTGAGATTTGTTGGCAAGTTCAGTGGCTCTTTGGAGCCTTTGTTGAATTGAGACACATTAGTATAACAAATTCACATCAGGATTTCACACAACCACTTTCTTCAGTAGTTTCAATGGTCCACTAACTTTGGACCAAACACCAACTCAATGGACTAAATCCTATGGACTCTTGTACAGCCTCCTGGTGAGCAAGTAACAGGAGATGAAACTCCCTTATCCCAATCCTCTCATTCAAAACAATGGTTTTGATCATTGTTTTCAATGTTTGGTGGGACCTTTATAGGGCCCCTGGGAGTCTGGGTGTATGCTGCAGAACGTACTGGGGCAAGTCCAAATGGTCCATAACTTGTTGGAAACAAAACGGACATGAAATTTGATCTTGATCAGATGAATTGATTTTGAAGGCCTACAAGGGTGACAAAAACTTTGTTAGAGCTTTCGCTATAATCTGTGCCCTAATATTTCTCACGGGTATAGCCTCAGAGAAACGTGTGGAAGCACACATGAGGGTCGTTAAATATTGAATTTCCTGACTTGGGCCTGGAAGTGGTCCTACGCAATCTAGTAACACTCCATACTAAAGGCTCATTCAAATGTGGTAGTGGTTTTGCAGGGAGCAGTAGCGAATTGCTGATTGGGCTTGGCCCACCATTCTGACATGCGTGACTGGACAGTCTACAATACTCAGACACATCTTTTCGGAGTGTAGGCCACAAAACTGACGCCTAATTATGTCATGTGTTTTTTCTCAACCTAAGGTCTGCCATGGGACTAGCGTGGGGTATATGCCTATCACTTCCATATGGTAACCTTTGGCACTACAATTTGATGCACAACCTTCCATTCCTCATATACAAGTGCATAAGGTGGCCGCCATTATCTCATGAGGACACCATTTTGTTTGTAGAAAAACATAAAGGAATTTGCTCAGGCTTCCTGTTGCGACAATGCCTTCTCACCTAACTTCCTAAGTGCGGGTCACTGCGCTGCTCATTAACCAGCTTGTCATGGCTTAAGGGTCTACTGTACAGTCCCTACACTCTATTCATGCTCAGCGGCTGGATTTCATTGTTTACCAGCTTGTCAATTTGTGTGTGCTCAGGGGCTGGATTTTCACGAAACAGGGAATTTTATCTTCCCCTGAAGAGGGAAGATGACCTCCAAATGTCCTCTATTTTGAGAGAAAAGTATCCTCTAAATTTGGGACAAGTCATCCTCAATGCTCTTCCTATATGTGTGCGTATTTGGATCTTCCAAATCACTGCTACTGGTTTCTTAGTGAGGCTTTTTCTGGTCATTGACATAGTTACTGGCACATGCTGGGAAAATTTCGGTTTTCCTCATCAAATTTATCCACTGTAAAGGGCACCTGGGAAACTATGGGATATGGGAGCTACTTTTCCCGCCAAATCATTCCCTAACAACATGGATACCATTTTATATGGGAGTCTTGTTCTAACACCAATGGTGACAGTTCCAGAAACCAAGTCTGATTCAAATTCATTTGTGAAGAGGACACTAATCCAATCCATCCTACCCATGAATAATGCAATAGTCCTGTGGAACTTCAATATCAAATGGAGTGCATCTTCCAATATCATGACTGCGCGCAGCACGTGTCCCGCATGATTTAATGGGTTTTGGATCTAAATTATCACCTCAAAGTGACACCAATCCCTCCAAAACAAAACGCTTTAAGTCATCCCTTACTTTTTCTGTGTCAATACCCTTTTGTGGGATTTTATTGTGTGGAACAGAAGAATGAAATTTTGACCTCAAGTAACTGCATATTGTGATTCCTATTTGGTTTGACTCACTTTTTGGCTCTCTCCATTTTGGGTGGAAGCCATGTACTCCCAACACCGTGACTTGTTATGTCCTGGCTATTTACAGTGATTGCATGTGAAACTGTGAGGTGGGTCCCATCCCATGTTTTTGATTAGCAGCATTACTGTCTTTACTCCACTTTTCATGGGAACCGAATGGGTTTCCCTCCTGAGGGCTACCATGAGACGCTTGTTAGTAGAACCCGACTTATTGTGTATTATGGATACATAGTAAATTCTTGCTAGGCCTCTAGTTGGACTTAATTTGTGGGTCAATGCATAAATCGTCGGCCTTTACGGCTGCTTCACGCAAACTGTAATTTTTGTTTTCATCCAGATGTGTTTGGATATCTGGATGTAGACACTGTTTGAATCTTTCAACTAACATCAACCCCTAAGTTGACCAAAATTTTGCCCGACTTCTTTTTGTTAGAGAGAAGCCAGCGATCAACATTTGTTCCTTTACCGGGCCAAATTCAACATGGTCTGGTCATCCTTTTCTGACCAGACCTGAATTTTTGTCTATAGCCTTTGCAAATTTCATATCTTTGAGCACTGCCTGTTAACCTAGTATTAATCCACACTTATGTCTAATGACAGGGCCGAATATATTTCTCGGGCTTTACCAAATTGAACACCGACTGTAGTAACAAGCGTCCAAGATTCTGGGTCATTTTCAAAACTATTGGCAATTTTCTCAAAGTGTAAGAAGTATTTTGTCTAATTCTTGTTGCTGAAATTTGGAACCAGGCGGAATATTTTCGCAGCATCAAAACCGATTTCTTGGAAGAGTTGATGAGCTAGCCTGTTGTTTCCATTTTTCTAACTCTAGTTGAGCTCTAGCTCTTTTGTTCCATCTCCATTTCCATTTCTTTTTGCTTCATTTCTTTTTGAATCTGCATTTGCAACTTCTCTTTTTCCAATTCAGTTCCTTTTTCTTCTGTCCTTGAATTGCATTTCAAATGTCTTTGTGGCTGTGTCCATTTCCATCTCTTTTCAAATTATATTTCCAATTCCTTTTGAATTTCCAAAGTGCTTTAACTTGAATGCCTCACTTTTGCCTGTTCCAGAACCTCTTCTATCTTTCCAAAAAGAACTATCCCAAACTCTCCTGGACAAAACTTTCAATCAAATTATTATTGATGGAATGGATTTCCTCATTAGCAAGTTTTGCCTCAAGTCCTAAATGGTGGCTTTAGTTTCATTTAAAACTCAGGCTTTCTCAGCTCATCAAATTTATCCCAAGTTATTTGCCCTTAGAAACATCTGGATCATCAAACTCATGTGTATTTTAAAATCTACAACACAATTTTTTTAACTTGAACCAAACTACAATTGTAGTACATGTAACCACACAAAATTTTGTATAGTGCCAAAAAGTGAACAATGTTTACAAGTTTTTTTTTCACATTTAATGTGTAAATCTGAACAAAAGGTAAAAATTATCTCAATTCAATTCCCAAGGAAACAATGAGCCCCCAATTATGTATGAAGTCTCGTAGACGTCTAAGGTCAGAAATACAATACAAACACAAATAAATGAGCCTTGTGCACAATGATTAATTATATATACTAAACGTTTTTTAATGATCTTTACAGTTTGGTTCAGAATTTGGTATGCCAAAACCAAATGACATATACACAATTAGTTTAAGATACTTATGGTTTATAGTGTCCTGTGTTGAAAGCGTTTTTGTTGCAGTTCAACGATGGTGATAGGTCCTCCAGCGAAGGACTCCAAAATGACCTCGCCACAATGTTCATACCAAACTCCTCAGGTATTATATTCCAAGGGAATTGTTGCTTATCAGTCCGAGGAAATCTGTCAGCAGTTCAAGACGACAAGGATACGAAAGAAATTAAGTCCCTCGACGATAATAAATCCACAGTCCAAGATAATCACCACGATTTCATTCTGCCACCAATTTGGGAATCCTTATTTTGATTCCCAGCCACTTTCGGCTTCACAAGACCGAAGTGATAATTACAGACTCTGCTCACATGAAATTGAAACATTATAATACATCCTGGCACTGTGTGTCGAAGCATAAAATATACATTATTGTAGATTTAACTAGCTATCCATATTGTAAAGCTGATTGCAATTGCTGACGCCCGAGGAATAGCTCAAATATCCTATATATACTGCTTCACAAAAATCCAGTCTAAAAATAGACTACATCATTCTTAGGCTAAACATGACCTTGCAACCATCAAATCAGATGTCCACATATAAAGTACATCATTTCATTATTTATAACTTTGTGGGGAATTTCCCTAGGTTCTGCAATTTTGCTCGCAAAAGCAATAAAACAAGTTTTCTAAGTTTACATATGGGGAATTCACCCCACTTCCCTTATGTTGCAATATAAACAGGTGCAAAGTTAGCAAAACAAACTAGGGGTATTCCCCTTTCGCTCTTTTATACGTAAACAAAAACTTTCCACGTGAGAAAATCTCTTCTCAAATAAATTGAGAAAGAGGAAAATAATATTTTTAAAAGTTTAATAAAGAAAATGCGAGGCAGATAACCCATGTTCAGGCCGAGAATTATGGAAATTAATGATGATGCTTGTTATGTGCTATGAAATGGTAACTATTCCTGACATCTGTGTCGTACTCTTGTAAATGTTTGCCATTAAATAAATAGGTGAACTTAAATCATCCAATCCCCTAAGAACACTTTATTAGGGTGGGTTAAATATTAAAATGTGCTCATATGCTGGTATTTTGTCTCTGTCAAAGGCCCATTGGATAAGATATTAACTAGTGACTAAAACTAATCAATTAGCCACTTGGCCAATGTTATTGGGTATCTGGGATAGAATATATTGGCCAATCAGAGACATGGGAAGAAATGTTTAAAAGCGTACAGCTATAGGAGGTCTATTTTGATTGTTAACCAGAGAGAGAGGTCAATGATGATAAATCATATAATGAGCCATAATAAGATACCACTAGAAAAGTAGTCAGGGGGATGGGGGAAGAGTTACATAATAATGGTCTGTTTCAATTAACGCTAAAGATGTCCGGTTTTTTTAATTAATATTTCAAAAAATTATACGATTTCGAAAAAAAAATCACGAAAGAAAAGTGGTTATTCATCATTGGACCCAACAAAATTATTGGGTTCCAACTGAAAACATATTTCTTATTTGGATTTTATCAATTTACATGATTTTATTGGCAACCGAAAACAAAAACTGGGTCCAGGTGATATTGACTTTTGACTCTGGAACTTTGATGGCAGGCCCATTCAGGAAGTAGGGGCGCTTCAAAAGTACATTTTATACGAACCATTATTGATCGTGGACCTTTCTTTGATTCCAGGTTTGTTTGCACGTGCATTATGCTAATGGGTAGTAAAGCATCGTTGAAATACCGAGTCTTTATAGGGTTGTCTGTTTTATTCATTTTGGTTTAAAAAAAGACTATTAAAGCTCTCCGTAAATGCCGTCCATTCAAGTTATGACGTGTGACTCCTTGAATATCATCTCTTTTTGTATGCAAAAATGTTCCAGTGCAAATCACAACGGTTCGGATCTGATCCCTGTGAACTAAAGTTGGATTCGTAATTTCACTACCAGTGGCGGACAAATGGATCGTTTGTGAATCATCTCCAACAATTTTTACACCTAACAAATTGGATCCAAGGAACCTTCAAGGAAAGTAATTTATTAATGGTACCAACTCTTTATTCGCTCATTTCAAAACGAGGTGAAATACCCAACGATTTCAATAGATTTGAAGGTTAAAATGTCCATTTCCTTTTTCAGGTTAAAAAGTTCTGAAGGTCCAAGATATCCAAAAACTTTCTTTTGATTTATTTCGAACGTGCATATTTTTTGAATAATAATTAATAAAAACAGGACATCTAAGTTAATGAAACAGCCAGTAGTAACCCCTTTTAGCCCTGATATTGATCAGAGATCAATTTTTTTTTTTTTCAAAAATGTCAACTACGCATTTTTAGGCCATACTTGAATTCATCATGAAAAAAAATGCTTTCAAATGAAGTACAAACAAGCTAGTCTTAGGTAAGTGGGTTTTGAGAAGACTTCCCAAATGATGTGAAAGTTATTGGAAAGCCATCACAAAAAATCCCGACTTACATGTTTATAGGTTATCTGACTTAAACGATACGGATTGTACCAGGGTTAAAAGAGGCTCAACAATTTGTACTGTGAAGATGCATGTTGTAGTGTCGTGAGCCTTGTACTAAAAGAGTCCTTGTGAGAGGGTGTAATGTCATATGCTTACAAAATTTCAAGTAATAATTGGTCCAATTTTATATGACACATGCCTCCTCTGAATATTTTAAGCGCTTTTGATAATGTTAGTTTCTTAAATGAACATAAAACCCCATCAAAGTTGGCATAGCTGTAGATGATCAACTTTTCTGAAATAAGGATTTTTAAAATTAATATCACGGGAATCCCAATCCTAATAACCTGTTTTTTCTTGTAAAACTTTTTTTTGCATCGTTTTAGCATTTCTAGCTTTTTGGACTCAAAATTGAAGTTTGGTGAAAAAATTTAATGCAAAAAAAAAACTACCAAAAACCTCAATTAAGAGCAAAATAGACAGATTTGTTTTGCGATATTTTTCCATAAATCATCCACTTTTATGTCCTGTACTGAATTTGGGATTTTCTGACATCAGAAATTTATAAATTAAAGTTTTATCCACTTCATATTAATATGTAACTGATATTAAACAATTTTTAAAAATATACACTCACAAAATGGCATAAGTAAATTATACCTTAAGTACCTCTCTATGTACCATGTGCTTTATTCTGTTAAGCGAATAAGCACTGATATGTGAGTACTGTGAAAGTGGTAAGTTTCCACGGTGTAATTTTTTCACGCTTAGGCAATTTTTAGTATTTTCACTTGTTTTTAAATTTGCTTTTTCAGAGCTCTTACATAGACTCTACACACCAAATAAAATTTGGTGTTTGTAATCTCGGGCTTGCTAAGAAATCCGTGAAAAAGTGCGAAAATTGTAATGTAGCCGCAAACATTTCCACTCTTATAGTAAGGTGAGAGGGGTATAATGTAATTTTGACCCATTCTGCTAAATGTTATCATATCTCAACAAAAACATTTTGAAATGAATGAAGCTTTGGCAGTAGTAAAAAGTAAATGTAAATAATTGTGATTATTTCAATATTTTTCCAACACACATTTAAACCAAAAAAGTAAAAATACGTGTGGTATTTTGGTAAGTGATTGCTGGTTTACAGTAAACAAGTTTGACGGAGACAATGATGTGAAACTGTTGTAATAATTGACCCAAAGCAATTCAAATTAAGGTTGAATTATCAGACAGTTACGATGCCCCATAATAATCTTTATTCACTAATATATTTTTGATATCTTAATCATACCTTAATGCATACATTTGTCGCCGCCGGTCAGGTGTCCATGAGGAAATTTGACCACCGACAAAGGACCATTAGTCCCCCTTCCCTGTTACTGAAGATAAAAACTTCAACATTAAAAAAAAATCAAAACCGTAGTTAAGGGGGCATCTACCCCCAATTTTTTGTTTAAAAAAAGAAAAATTAAAAAAAAAAAAAAAACGATTACTGTGATGATCGAAAAACTGAAGGTGGAGCAAATGATTCTAAAAGACTTTCCACGCACATTTTCAGGTACAAGTGAATCTTTAATTGATATTGTGGCGTGCTCATAAGTATAAATTGTTGATAGGGGTCTCGTTTGTATCATTTTCTTGCGAGGATTGGTTTTCTCTCTTCTCGCTCACTCTCTCTTTTCACTCGTCTGTTTTTCGCGTACACTGCAGGGATCGGTAATGGACCCTGGAAGTTGCTATCACAGCAACAACCGTGATTTATCAATTTCAGGGGATGAGCATGGGAAAAAAAGGGCACAGAAGAAAAGGAAAAAGGAAAATGGCTGTGTTCTAAATGAATGGAAATTAATCCGATTTAGAAGATAATTAGCTTTGAGTACCAGCTTCCAAAAAGAGGGATTGGTTAGTAGGAAAAGTGGAGCATCTTTTTCTTTTCTTTTTTATTCACTTATTTTAAAGAGTGCAACGGGAGGAAATTTTGAGGCACTCAAATACTGTGTCAAATAGTAATTTTATATAGATTAGACACTCAATAGATCTTACTTTGCGACCGAAATTTTTGAAAAGATGAGAAAAGGGATTTTGATTTGCTATAGTTCAATATTAACAACATAGGCTGAATTTGTATTTGGTTCCTTACCAAAATTAGACATTTCACAATTTTGTACAAAAGAAACATTTTCACCTTAATCTTTCAGATGGGATATTTTTTATGGAAAGCATTACCTCAGGGGGTAAAAATCAGTACTTTAATATTTTTTGAGATGTGAAATCTTGTTGCACTTTTAATTCTTGTTAACCTGTTAAGAAGGTCCTTTTTGTGTTTGTCTGCAAGAGAGTACACTAGAGATTGCGTGGTGTGTGATCTGTGTGTGTGTGTGTGGTTAAAAATATTGACCCATAGCCACATTATTTAATTTTTGTAAGTATTCAACAAAATTGATTATGTAGACTTTCATCCATTAACATCCATTGCATTGTCAAAATTCAAACACAATAACGGAAATATGGCAAGGATATCTTAAAACCAGCGTACAAGTATGGTGCGCAGAAAGGTCCTAAACTTAATGGCAGGCGAGTAGCAAGTCCGTTGATTTCGACGGGGGGCAATTCCTGGCTAGGTTGCAACAACTGTCCCGCACACAAGCAAATAACCTGCACCCTCAACCCGCTGGCCCATACCTCGGGGGGAATTTCTGGTAGGTGAAAAAATCGAATATCGGGGTACTCACTGCCGTCACTAGACAAAAACGATACAAGAGGCCCCCCCAAACCACCGCTACTCTATTGACCAGTCAATAGGTCGCCATAACACCACCCGATGTACAGGGTCAGAACTTCGGGTGACATACACGCACTTCCACTTGATAAAAGAACGACGAACGCCCGTATTACACCCCCCCCCCTCTTAGGTGGACTTCCTCTTCTTGATCCACTTACAGGCACTCTCGATCCGCCCCCTTGTGCCCATTACTCCCCGACCCCCCCTCTTTCCCCACACGCAGACCCGTCCCCTCCCCCACCCCCGCCAACAACTCCACCTTCCCTGATCCTCCACAGCCCACCTCCACTTGCCACCCCCTCGTTATCTCCCAATCTCAGACCCCGCCCTCCTTCTCCCCCCCCACCCTCTCCCACATCCGACCCGCAGCCTGCCGCCCCGCTCTCGCTTGCCCACCGCAGGCCCAGGCCGGCCCTCCCTCCCCCACCCCCCTATCTATCGTCCCCCCCCCGAAGCACTCCACCACCGGCCTCAACTCCAATCCCGCCCCCCTCCCAGGTGCTAACGCACCACACACCCTTCCTTTTTGACGTCACATCGCATTTTCCCCTACGTTAGCCTATAGGGCACCAGTCGCGCACCATCAGTCTTTAGCGGGGCAGTAATGTTACCCCTGGACGCCACATCTGTTACTTCCCCCCACTATCCCCTGACGGGGAGAACTCTACCATCTCCCCCTCCTTGCACCCCCCTCACTTCTACCCGGGTGGCAACCGCCACCCCCCACCCCCCCCGTAGGTCCCCCCCCCTTCCTTAGATCCTATTACCTCCCCCCTCCTTCTGCGCCCACCCCCCGCGCCCAGTCGCTATCTGCTCTCCCCGTATTCACCCCCCCTCCCCCTTCCGCACACACTCGTTCGACTCCTCCCTTCTCCCCGATCCCAATTCCCAACTTCTACTCCTACTAGACTTCCCCCCGGCCTGATCCCCACCCGACGCACCATCTTCCGCGATCTCACGTGTAGCCTGGTTCCCCGCCCTCTTCATCGCGTCCCCTGGAACTAGGCCGGCTCTAAGGTAGGGATCCACAGACTCGTCCCACACATCGATTTAACTCAAGCAACATCATCTTTGACGATTTTTAATCGCGAACGTTGCATTGAGTATAATAGTTATGTGGGCCACAAATCTTACGTGAAATATTCGATCCTAATCTAAAAGAAAATTCAAGATTTTGTATTTTCTGTCTGTAAACGGACAGAAATTACAAACAGCGGGGTCTATGGGACAGCGTGTTTTGAAACATTTGCTCATAAACACCAAAAATTCACCCTCGAATCAACTCAATTATTGAAGTAACCTATTTAGATATCTTTTGAATCATAAACAAAAAGTAAGGTGCTAGGATAACGAAATGAACCTTTAAAGGTTGTCATTGGGGGGTTCAGTCTCCTCTTCAATCCTCCTTGTACTTGTGCCAACCTGATATAAAGGGGGCCATAATGTCCAATTGATCAATGATTTTAGTGCTGGATTCATATGGAGTGTTTACAAATTTGGGGTCCAAAGGTCATTATTTTCAGGAGTCAAATGGGACCAAACTATGTTCTCTTGGCCCGTGCAAGAGTGGGTATTCATAAGTCCTACTTGAATTTCTAGTTCCTTTTAAGTTGTTTGCTCACGTAGGACTTTCTTTTTCGGCCACCCCCCATATTTGTTAAAATGCCAAAAATCCCTCCCCAAAAATGCAAAATGTGAATGAATTGCTTCGTAACTGCCATTGTTACCTGTCTGACTATACTAATGCAAGAGTATTTTTTTGCCATGGTAATATTGAAATTTTGGTCCAAGTGTATCGGCTAATCCTTGAACATGGAATGCCCCTTCTTGAAACCTGTTCTCTTTTTAAACTTGCATTCTCTCCATGGCATAGGCTTAGCCACTAAAAAATATTTATGTAGGTTTTTAATTTATCCTGGGCTGCAAAAGCCACAAAATTAATTTAGCAAGAAAAATGTCTTTCCTTAGCGGTACTCAACCAAAGTGTGTTCCATGACGAGAAGCCTACAGAATATAATGATGATGATCAGAGTGCTCAGAATTTTATTATAGACCACCGTATCGTCTGACGAGCCAAAGGTCACGTTCAGACACCTGCCACGAGACTGGGCTTGTCATCGTCATCTGTACACCATGCAAAAAATCGCCTTTCAATCCAAAGCTCAATAGAATAATAATATTGATGATTGGAGTGCTCGGGATTTATGCAGGACCAAATGGCGCACATTTACCATTAAGGACTATGCCCGAAGATTTGTAACAAATCCATGTTAGTCCACTAGCCACGAACAAGATATGCATAATGTTTAACGCTTAGTAGCAGCCCATAGCACGTGGCCACCAAACCAAATCTCCACGGAGCTTGGTGCGGCAAATGTCGGCCTTTTGTTGATTTCTCCCGTGGTTCATTCGCGGACTAAAGTGAGCCGAGACGTGGTCTGTTTTGTCCCCGGTTTGCTTGGGTCCAATAATGGGTATTTTTGCATGTGGACAGGCGTATCCCAACAGGGTTCAATAACATAACCCAAAGTGAGCGCGTTCTGTAATTTCCAGTAATATGAAGGTGAATCCTTTTGAAAAATGCTGCCCCTAAGCCTGGGCTTGTTTGTACTCAATTGGGTTTTTTTGATACTTGAGAGAACATGGAATGAATAACTTAGCGCATCATTTTTATAACATTTTAAAATAAAATGTTAATATTTCCCTGATCTCAACCCAAAACTCTTAAGTTGTGGTATAATAACCGCTGAGGTATACCACCTTTTTAACTTATTATTCCGGATTAAAGTATCTCTTGTAATCAATTAAATTCAACCTTCTAATATCTGTATGCATCCGTTAAAGGTGGCAAGGAGGGATTTCGAGGTATCCATATAGTTTTTGGGCATTCAATCCGTTTTATCTTGCATTTCTCTGGCAGAAATGTCATAAATTGAAGAGAAAAGGTGATTTGGATTTGCTTATAGATATTCATCTAAACATAGGCTGAATTACTATTTTGCCCAATAGCAATTTCAAATTTTTTGTACCAAAGAAATATTCTCAGCTTAATCTTTCAGATGGGGCTGTGTTTCATGTAAGCTTGACACATTGCAAAATCCGGCTTTCATTTTTACAGGTATACCTCCTCTGCAATATCTCATTCTAATCTCATTCCTACTAAAATCTAACCACTTTTAAATAAAGGTCCAATGAGAATGAGGTACATGTTAAGAAAATATAAATATTTTCTTAACATGTCTTGTGATTGGTTGTTTGGTCCCCCCTCCAGCTAAGCTGGCAGACCACTTACATCCGTTGTGCAGTGTATGTTTGGATGTTGGTGTGGATGTGTGTATGTTGTGTGTGGATGTGTGTATGTGTGTGTCACAAATTGTAAGTTTTTTTTAATTGACCTCATTGAAAAGTTTAACTTCAATTGGAACCAACTCTGTCATGGTGGTCACATGGGATCCTCATATGTTGATGAGGTCAAAGTCATGTTGAAGGTCAGGTCAATGTGAGGTCAAGTTGAAAAATGGGCTAAAATGTAACATTGATCTAAATTGAAAAACTTGAGTTCAATTGGAACCAACTTTTGTCATGGGTGCATCCATTGCGATCCCTCATATGTTGATAGCATCAAAGGTCATGTGCCAGGGTCAAAGTCATGTGGCGTCCCACAGCTTATTTCTTTGAATAAGCGAGCGCGAAAGCCGAAACCGCGAACTTCTAGTTCATATGTTATAGGATGTAATTAGCAATCAATTGGCCAGTTGTTGCACCAAAGGGATTAAACGGCATTTATCAGTGATTTCTACATCAGCAAATAAAAAATCATCAAAAATCAGATTTTTGCTTGTCCTGTAACAAGTCTGGGTATCTTAACATACTCTACAAGTATAAGAACCACCCACAACAAAAAAAAAACAAACCCCAACAGAAAACCTAATAATATAACTTGGATGTTTTAGTCGTAACTGTCCATACGGACACTTACTAACAACATGTAATTGAATCCCAATTGAATTGCGATTCATATCTTTGAACACTGCTGTTTTTCTTCCTTTTCCATCAACTTTTCAGTTGAGCCATTACTTATGTGAATTCTACAGACTTATCATGTCACTTTTAAGCTGTTCCTGCAAATTTAAAAATTTTTGATATAAAGACGATGTTATCTCAGAATGCCAAGTCTGTTTAAACATGTTGTGAAACAGGTACATTGTACAACATTTTTCCATTAGCATTGTTATACTGGGAATTAGGAGAGAGAGCGAGATAAAGAGAATTAAATAGTATGTTCAAATGCACATGTTTGCCCGAGTTTTTTTCTGAGGCTCTTCTGGAGCAATAACTCCGGATATTTGAGAGGAGAAGTCTCAAAAAGCTCTGACGACAAAAACGTTGGTAACTAAGAAAAAAAGCGGCTGTAATTTTTGCCATGTTCCCAAGCATTAACATTTAGTATCTGACCCCGCCACTTTGTTTTTGGTGTGATGTGTATGTGTTTACCCATTGTTGCATGTTTTGAGAAGACTAGTGTTTGAACAATTTATGAAACATAATCTGATGATCATGCCTTGAATCCATGAATTTTTTGACACGATTTACAGGTATGAGATCAGCTCGTATCTTAAACGGCTCGAAAAGGTGTCTATTGATCTCGACGAGGAAGGACAAAAATTGAAATATATTACGTATGGGATGTGGACAGTTGATACCGAGCATGTTCATATAGGCAAGAGTATACAAAGAAGTTATCCTCGCGGGCGTATTTTTGCCGCGGTCGCACTTTTAACGACAAATTTCTGTTTAATTTGGGATTTCTATATTTGACCTTGTTTGGTCTTTAACTTCGTTGTTACGTTGCGCTGTAGCGCGATTCATATGTTTTTTACATATTTTGGTTTGATGCATGGGATGCTAACGGTAAAGAGAGCTCTCTGGGTATGGATAGTAGCAGTCCTAAAATATGTTCTGTTTCACCCGGTATTTGCAATCTTACTACTTGTGCCCCCCCATTTTTTTCCTCATTTTGCATTTTTTTTCAATTATGAGAATAAACGATGGGCCTTCCCCACTTTAAGTTTGCAAAATTATGAGATCACAGTATTATTAAAAGGAAAGGATATTTTTTAAAATAAACCAGCATTTTGTGAGCAATTTGCTATAGGAATGTTTGACATTTTCAAAAACTGGCCATTATTAATCAAATCATTTTTCACGTCCACATTGGAACTGACTCACCCCTGCCCTTTTCAATCTATGTTCTTATCATCATTTATAAATTATTCCTTTAGATATTTGAGGTGATTGAAATGTACTAGATACTGGACATTAGTCAAATTACTTTCGTTTGAGTGGTTTACTCTTGTTGGGAGAAAATGAAATGTTTGTACACCGTATTAATGAACTGATTAAGAAAAACATTTATCTGCCAGCATTTCTTTGGAGGTGCATTTGGTAGCTATTGGCATTAAACCTCTTAATATTACTGGGCATTCATAAATTTTTCCATAAATGATTCTCTCCCTATTTTTCATCTTCTTTTTAAATATGTATACAATATAAAATGGTTATACAGCATTTATGAAATGATTTGGAAATAGGTAATCAAGGCAGGGCATTTTTTTCTTTTTTCCTTTGCAGGGGATTGTGTTAATATCCGGCTTGGTAGGGGAGACATCTATGTTGGAGTACTATTTGAGTACCTCGTGTTCTTCAATGAGTCCTACGAAGGGACTTACTGTTCAAGTCCATTATAAATATTGTACATTTGCATGCTTCATTGGATTTCAACCAAGTTCATCTCGGCAGGTGAATCGTAGTATGGCTGCAACCACAATAGCTGCCCTCTGCAAGTCATTTTTTTAGTTTCATCTCTTCCTAATAGCCACAACAAAATAAAACGAAAAACACTTGTCTGCTTCGGTGTAACCCCATCTACCAAATATCCCCCATCCCTTTTTTCCCCTTTTTTTTTTGTTTTTTTTTTTTTTTTTTTTTTGTGGAGAGGGGGAGTATGGGTTGAAAAAAGCACTCCAAAGTTTCTGATTGGGGGGGGGGGGGGGGGTGCTTTGTTTCATATTCTTCCTAATCGGCCACCATATCAAAAAATGTCCATTGGTGTAACCAATTTTTTTTTGAGGGTGGGGAGATTTAGGGATGGAAAAAGTGCTAAAATGGGTGCTTTGTTCTACTAGAGGCCAGGGCAACAACAACAGGTCGATCAGGGCAAATGTTTAGATTGGTAATAACAAATCTACCCTAATTTTTTGGGAAAAGAAAATCCCTGATTGATGTATTTTTAAACTGAATCAGCAAAAGCACCCAAATTTTACAAATTAGGCAGTGTTTATTACTCAAAATTGAACTGGCACTTTAAACTATATATAAAAAAAGTCAATATAGTCTACGGCCTTTCAGTTATGTTATTTTTTCAAGTATTTCCATAACATTAAAAAATATGTTTTATTTTTTTCAGTATATAAGAGATTGTTTTATTCTTTGTAACATGTAATCATCTTCATATAAAATGAAACATATCTCAATAAAAATTTTATATCTATTATTATGAAACTCATCAGACTGATTTTTATGGACTAACCTCAGATAACATGTTTAATATCAGAACCTTCATTTTAAACCAATGCGCTTATAGCTTATTCACTTCAGAGGTAGTTCATCACTACAACATGTACAAATATAGAAAATATTGAAATTGAGGGGGTAGTGTTTGTATAATGCAACTCAAAACTACTTGTATTCCTATTTGAGCAAGGAACGCTCTTCTGTCAAAAATGATAGGAAACATTTGAACCCTCTTGAGTTCTTCTGGCGACTGTAGTGGCTGAGAGTTTTACTTTTTCATTTTGATTTAAACACTCAAAACTGTGCATTTCTCATAACTATATTTGGATTCAGCCTGGAAATGCTTCAAATGAGTCCAACCAGCCTAAGTCCTTTAGGTCCGTGGGTTTTTAAGATTGCTTCTCAAATGAACCTGTGCCTTAATATTTTTGAAGTCATCTCATGTGCATTGTGCTTGAACTTTACGCAGGTTTGAAAGGTTTTATAAGTCCTCCAAAATAGCCAATATCCCACAAGGCAGCCCTAATAAACTCTAGCCATCCTGTATTGACTGCAGACAATTTTTCTTCAGGAGTTACAGTTTATATGCCATGTGAACTTTGTGGCACTTTTTTCGCTTTATAATTCAGATATGTTTCATTTGAACGCTTGGGAGATTTCTGACATTTTTTATTTTGGTTAACTCTCTTAGGTAATTGTATTTCTCTACCAGACCATTCAAAATCCCAGGTGCTTTTTAACATGATTGTAAGAGTAGGCAGGGCAAAATGTCTAAAGTAACAATTTTCAATATCGCACAAATTCAATGCAAGACAATCACAATTTAACTAGGGCTAAATGTTCTTCTGAGACGCCCTAATGTCAGCATGCAATGTTTCTAGGACCTTTGACCACACCTAGTGAACGTGTTAATTTGAACGGGGGGTTATTTTGAGTAAGGTAAGGCGGACATGTAATTACTAGATTTTCAAGAATGCCCCTTTAATCAGTGTATATTGAATTTTGATACTCTGTGTACACCCCATATAGGACTTGTGTCAGTAGTTAATGGTTTTTCTGACCTACATTGGTGATCATAGCACTAGATTTTAGACTGAAAGGGAATTTCGCATTTTCAAAGAATACTCCTTTAATCCGCCAACATTGTCTTTCATCACCCAATCTGTGTACACTCTATATGATCCTTGAGTCAGAAGTTTTGCTGGGTCTAATTTAAGTGATCATAGCCTTTTTTGAGACCAAGCAGCAATTTATAGATTTATTAAATGTGAGAAAGCCCCTTTAATCGGCCTACATGACCGTTGACCCCAATGTGTTTACACCCTTATGGGTCTTGGGTCAGTGGTTCTTCAGACAACTTTGGTGATCATAGGCATTAATTTGAGTCAGAAAATGGAATTTATAGATTTTCAAAGAATGCCCCTTATCGGCCTACCACTGTCTTTCATCTCAATCTGTGTACACCCTATATCGGCCTGGGATATGGTTCTTTTGACATTGAAATTCTGTTGGATCATAGCAATTGATTTATGCCAGAAGAAGGAATTAATAGTTTTTCAAAGAATGCCCCTTAATCGGCCTACATTGCCTTTCACCCCAATCTGTGTACAACCTATATGGGCCATGGGTTTAAGGTTCTTCTGACTGAAATGTGTGACCATTCAATTGATTTATGCAGAAGAAGGAATTTATGATTTTCAAAGAATCCCCTTTAATCGGCATGCATGAACTTTGTCCCCATCTGTGTAACAAAAAAACAAAAAAAAAACAAACACATAATTGAACGCTTGGTCTCATGGTTCTTCAGAACAAGTTGGTTGAAATCGGCCCCAGCGGTTGGTTCGGAGAAAGCATTTTAAGGCAGCGTTTTGGACAAGAAGAAAGAAGAAGGAAAGAAAAAAGACGCCTAGACACACATATGTCCAGCGTGTGCTACGCACGCTACATACAAATGCTTAAATTACGGCTTACAAAATATAATACATAATGCTAAAACCTTAGGAGTGGGCAGATCGTCACGTCAATGTGCGCTAGAGCATATCACAGTAACTTTTAAACCCCCTTTCGCAAGTTCCCTTTACATTATCTATGATTGGCTAATACATCACATATTCGTTTCACTGACCAAGTTGAAATGCCGCTTTCACATTTTTAAGCTGTAGTCTTTAATAGCCAATTACCACAACAATTGTAACCATGTTTGCTGGGATTGGCTAAATAAATCAAGTAAGTTCCAATTTGACCATAGCAGTTAGCACTCCACAGGGTTAAGAGATAATAGGATTAAATATAAAAATAACAGTGAAGAGAGACACAAAAACAGTTTTGATGATAGCTCAACGTATAAATCCTCAGTGCAGTAATAATTTGAAAGCCGACAAGGGGAAAGAATAACGTGTGTAAATGTAAGTGTAAAACAAGACATGAGTTAAAGTATTCAAAAGAAATTAGGGACTGGACCTTAAGAAAATTATATAGAATATTGGGAATAAAAGCTTTAAACACTTACGTGCTCCAGTGATCGAGATCTCGATCAAAACATTGGCAGGTATTATACAATGCTGCCTGTGTAAATAAGAGGTGTTAGAAATTTTTGCAAATCAGCTAGAACTTGCCTTTTTGCAGCACCCTTTTAGCAATTTAATCAATATTCTTAACGAAAATGATTCACTTAAATGAATGGGGCAAAATGCATGGTTTTAGCCAATTGTCCAGAAAAGTGGCAACATTTAATGATAAGCATGCTGTAAATTGTAACAAGTCACAAATACATCCGGATGCATTTGGTGAATGCTAAATTCAAGCAGCATTGTGAGAGACATTCATTAAGTAAAAATTAAAAAATCACTTTAAGGTAATTATTTAAACCAAAGAAAACATTCAAATATCATTGCACCGTTTGACTTTATCAAGAAGGAAAAACAAACAAACGGTAAGGTAGTTCATATTTCGATAACGATAGCACTTATAATCTCATGCAGGAAGGGGACGTTTATATGATGGTAAAAGAGACGCCTTGAAGATGACATGTATAATTGAAATTGCATGAATAACCATTGAAGAAAATATGATAACATGGCTTCAAGTTTTTTTTTAGAAAAAAAATGCTAATATTTATAGACTCTTTCAAATGAATGAAATTCAAAAGAAGCCATAATTTTTTTGCAATAATCATGGACAATCAATGTCCATTCACTTATTTCGGTAGGAATTGGGATGCTGAGTGGTGTGATAGAAGAAGGGTTTTATTCAGTTGGATTATCGTGGTTTAAGAGCCGGACTGAGAACTTAGAGCCTGGATGTAGTTTTGTACTAAAAGTCACTTTGAGTTACGCAGCCATTTGAAGATGGTTGATCTTAAGTGTGCATATCTGAGATTTTGTCAAACATAATGCTCCTGGAGATCAAAGTAAGCAGTGCTGCTTGAGCATTTAAACAAATAGTGCTCATAGATAATTAGAAAGAATAGTGCCTCTGGGAAAATTAGAATTAGTGCGTGCTCCTGGAGCAGTTAATAAAAATAGGGCTTCCGGGAAAATATTGAAATCAATAGTGCTCAATATTGTACGCGAGGAGCATTCTCAGTACATTGTATTGAGTTTTGCTTATCATAGATTCTGCTATAGAATTATGCATATAGGTCATCTTTTTTTTTTCTAAATACTAAATACCTAATTACGGCCACTTGAAACTTAAAATAAAGACTGATAGACCTTGGTGCTCATTTCGCTGGTATCCACGTAAACACGTACAGTCCTCTGTGGTCCAATAGTAAATCTCACGCCTAGATAGCGAGAGGAAGGGTTTCGAGACCATGATTTTCGTTATTGAATTAATGCTCGCCAGTTTCTCCAAGAATATATAATAATTAACTGAAATTTTGGAATTGACCTTTTCTGGAGGACATGTAGTGAGCCATGAACAAAAATGAAGGTGGTAGGATCATGAAAATGCACCTTTAACAAAAATTTGCCATTGTTTTCTCAAAATCTTGTCCTTTTTGACAAATTTGGAAAATTGTGGCTTCAGATGAGGAAATCTGACTAATTTTCCAACAAATTTGAGAACATTTTGCCACAAAAAACCCTATTGCTTTACCAAAATTGGCATGAAGAAAGGGGTCATTGATATGCCAGAAGGCTGAAAATGAGACCTATGTTTGCGGCACATCCCTGTATGGTCATTTGTGTTGAGACCTAGGCCCACCCCCTCTCAAAATTTTGTCCATTTTAACAAATTTTGAAAATTTTGTCATCAAATTTGACTAATTCTCCAACAAATTTGATCTCAAAATTTTGTCCATTTTAGCAAATTTTGAAAATTTTGTCATCAAATTTGACTAATTCTCCAACAAATTTGATCTCAAAATTGTGTCCATTTTAACTAATTTTGAAAATGTTGTTATCAAATTTGACTAATTCTCTAACAAATTTGATCTCAAAATTTTGTCCATTTTAACAAATTTTGAAAATTTGGCATCAAATTTTGACTAATTCTCCAACAAATTTGAGAAAATGTTGCAAAAAAAAATTGCTACACACAAAAAGGTAAAAAAAAAAAAAAAAAAAAAAACCCTATTGCTTTACCAAAATTGGCATGAAGAAAGGGGTCATTGATATGCCAGAAGGCTGAAAATGAGACCTATGTTTGCGGCACATCCCTGTATGGTCATTTGTGTTGAGACCTAGGCCCACCCCCTCTCAAAATTTTGTCCATTTTAACAAATTTTGAAAATTTTGTCATCAAATTTGACTAATTCTCCAACAAATTTGATCTCAAAATTTTGTCCATTTTAGCAAATTTTGAAAATTTTGTCATCAAATTTGACTAATTCTCCAACAAATTTGATCTCAAAATTTTGTCCATTTTAACAAATTTTGAAAATTTGGCATCAAATTTTGACTAATTCTCCAACAAATTTGAGAAAATGTTGCAAAAAAAAATTGCTACACACAAAAAGGTATCACTTGTGTTGAGTATCCCATCCCCAGTGAATAACTAGCAACAAGTTACAAATTTGATTATTAATATTTCAATACAGCTGTGAGCATTACTAATTAAGGTTTAAAATTACACAAAAACCATCTCCACACCATGTATAGTTCATGGGCAGATCCAGGAATTTTTAATGGGGGGCTCTTTGTTTTTTCAATCGGTTTGAAATTCTGATGGGCAGGGGCTAGTAGCCAACAAAAAGTCATTCTTCTTGATCTACTTGGTGCCCCCCCCCAAAAAAAATCCACCCCTGGTATAGTTCCAAAGATGTAAAGACGTTGGCAGATGGTATACTTGAAATTGGTTTCACCATTCTTTTGAGTAAATGACCAAACAAAAGTGAATGGAGATTAACAGATTTAGACAAGCAGTTATTGATAAAATAATCAAGCTTGCTATGGTCAAGTGGTATTGTGATCTGAAAGGTTCACATTATGCTATTACCAAAAAACCTTGAAAGTACAAATTCTAAAATGACATGTGATAATTTTTAAGGACCATGTGGCCTTTGTTGCTCAAAAAACTGTATGGTGACATTTTTCTAAATTACTTTCCATGGTTAGAAATAATAATATAAGAAGTCTGAGGATGTGCACAAGTGTTCTAAAATGGCAAAAGCTTCTAAAGTCTACATGCTATAATACAAAAAAAAAAAAGATGGAAATTAGCGTGAGCCTTGCAAACATGATAATGTTATGAAATCCAAGAGGGTAAGTGTGTTTACTCTCAAAATAAAAAGCCATGTTTTGTTCTTGTCTCGTCTGGACATTAACCCTGCAGTGTTCTGAAGAGGATAATTTTTTATAGCTAGGAACCTTCCCTGATTCTCTCACTGACCTTAGGGGTGAGCATTGAAAGTAAAATAATGGCTGGGATTTGAAATAAGAGAAGAAATGGCTATCATTTTCCAGAAAAAAATTTATTCTGAGAAAAAAGGTTGAATGTTTTCCAAGCTGGTTAGGTGAGTTTTTTCTGTTTTCTTTTTTCTACTCCTGCAAATTTTTAATTCTCAACTGGTGTTCTTTTCAGCTATTATTTCACAAATACAAGGAAAAATTTAGGTATTCATTTAAGCTGGTTAGCTAGCTATATTTATGGCAACATTTTTATTTATTTCTCCTCTGAAAATATGTGATACAATTGGTGTTGTGAAGAAATGTTCAAGTCAATAGTAATAGAATATCATACTTGAAGCAGGAAAAAAAACAGTAACAAAAAAAATCTGACAGGATGTGAGGCAAACAAGCCACTTATATTTATTGCCATCACTCATAGTAACAGCACATGATTGACAGCTCCAGTCAGTGTTACTCAATTAAACAAGAAAAATATCTTTTTTAAGGCTGTGCAGTTGTTGCTGTCTCATTACACGTGCCTTAACTGCCACATGGCCTGCTAATTACCTAGGTGTAATTATTCCTAGTGGTTAGAGAAAATACTACCTGACCGGGCACATGTAATAACCTTATCACAATAAAGAGCTGCCAAGTATTTTTCCAAAAGGGGGATTTCCATTATCCGCGCTTAGCCAACTTTTAGCCTTGGGCAAACTGGCAACACCGGGTTGTTCCACCTTGCTCGGGGCTTGTTGACAGTAGCCCGGTGGAGTTGATTGGACATCGTGTGTCAACCTACCAAGCACAAGCATGCGTGTGTTATATGTGTGTGGATATTGTTGTCTCTGGTTGTAACAATTGATTCTGGTACTAACGCACTTCTTTTATCAAAATATCGAACAAGCTGTGTTCTCATCTGCGAGCCGGACAAATTGGAACTAATTTGTCAATTTTGCCGATACCTGTACTCGTTTCGCGGCTCGCGTGGAAATTCCCGAGCATCTTATCGCCGGCAAGCTTCTCGTTGTGATAAGGATAAATTGTGCTCTGAGCTGGATTTTCTAACGCTGCCTCATTGTGTTCTCGGAGTTTTGGGATGTTACTAGCCAATGAAATGCCTGCGTATGTAAGTAATTGATATAACATCATTGTGTCCTGTTAAAGTGCTTTTAACTGTTAGCATTGTTGATGTTTCTTCTTTTCTCGGGAGAGTGTCTCTTCTTTCCTTCTCTCTCCCTTTTTTATTAACCAGTTGCACAAGGGCTACACCTGCCTGTCCTCTCCCCAGCTGATGTTGCATGTCACGATGACTGACGTTGCCCCTTTTTCATGCAGCATTGTTTTATCAAATTGATATGCACTTTCTGTGGTGGCATGAAACTGATTAGTATAAAGGAGTCTGGTTCTTATTATTTATTGATTGATTATATTGAAAATGCTGTCAATATGTGCACCTTACAATGCACGTGGCAATCATGGTTACAAACGGCATTCATGTTACAAATTTGGTGACGGAATAGTGTGTCTTTTAATCATAGAATCAGCTCCCAGAAGATTGGATTCAAAATTGCAATTTCAAAAGCAGATTTAAAAAAAAGGAGGAAGACAATTTCACACTGTTCGGTGATAATTTCTGTTGAAAATTATCTGCTCCCTCTACAGGGTGACAATTTTTATTTTAATTTGAGGGATTTACTTTTTTCCCTCGCTAGATGAGAAAAGTTGAAAAGATATCGCGTGGGTCTGAGCAATCAGTTGTCAGCTTTTAAAACATGATTATAAAAAATGGATGGGTTTTTATTGGAGCTCTTCATGAAATTTTCATGTCATAAATGTTTCAGCCCGTGCATTGTAAAATAATTATGTTCTAAAGCATCATTTTTTCACCCTTTTCGTTTTTGACTTTCTGAAGACGCTTGATAAGAATACATTCATATTTGAAAGCAGTTTTTGGTATGTATTATTCAAGACAAATGGAGAATTAGAATATAATCAATTATCACCAGATTATTATTTTTTTCAATTTGAAGGAAATGGTCCATTAGCACAAAGAGAAGTCTTTGTTTTTCAAAATACGCAACAGCACTCCTCTTTCAGCAACAGGAAAGTGAGCTCTTAGCTACCAAGTATCACATCTAATGAAGATAATTACTATTGTGTGGGTCTATACACACAAAGGTATATGTTAGCAATCTGTAGCCTTGCTCCAATTACTGTTCCCACTGGACAGGAGGCATGGGCAGTTAACTAGACAACTTGATTTGGTAAATTATCCTGTATTCACTTTGTTTCTATTGGTTTAAATTCTATTCCATGCCGAATGAAACTTGTATTTTTTGTAAGTAATATTTTGGTTGTTTGTTGACAATTCTGTTGATCTGGACTGAGATCTCAGCTCTATTCATCCTTTGCAGAGTTCGCCATTTTCAAGTAGAGCCTCAAACTGACATATGAATAAATGAGGGGGTTACGTAACCTCTTGCAAGGTCCATTGGTTCTGTTTAGAGAGAATCGAACCTAATCGTACTGATGTGTAAATCTCACATTCGACAGGAGGCATGGGCAGTTAACTAGACAACTTGATTTGGTAAATTATCCTGTATTCACTTTGTTTCTATTGGTTTAAATTCTATTCCATGCCGAATGAAACTTGTATTTTTTGTAAGTAATATTTTGGTTGTTTGCTGACAATTCTGTTGATCTGGACTGAGATCTCAGCTCTATTCATCCTTTGCAGAGTTCGCCATTTTCAAGTAGAGCCTCAAACTGACATATGAATAAATGAGGGGGTTACGTAACCTCTTGCAAGGTCCATTGGTTCTGTTTAGAGAGAATCGAACCTAATCGTACTGATGTGTAAATCTCACATTCGTGTTGTTACTAGTTCGAGGCTCTCCACGCAATAGGGGAATCCGTGCAAAGAGCGAATTGAGTATAGATCTATTGCGCTTAGTCCTGGACCTGGACTGAAACTTTGCATTGAATATATGGAGTAATGACAGTTTATACTCATTTTTGTAAAGCTTTCGACGTGGTGGATTGATATTTTCTTGAAAAGAAATTGAGAAAGTGTATATGAAACTGCACAAAATTCTAAAAAGTCTGTCTGTGTGTCTGTCTGTGTCCCTGTGTGTGTGGTAAAAAACATTAACCCTGCCCTTATTGAACTCATACTCTTGTATGCTTTGACCAATTTTATATGCAGTCAGCAGAATCACTGGCCCAAAACTTTTATGGGTGTACATAGATTGACCTCTAATAACCCCAGGTGACCTTTGAACTCAGTCACAAACTGTGACAGCAGACGATACATGCGTTTCGGGGAACGCTATATTTTTTGTTAACTTGGACCCCTTACACACTAACAAAATCTAGCGTAAAAATGTAGAGGTCATAATTTTCAAATATATTTGAAACCACACATTATTCAAACCCCCCTCTCTTAGCATTCGTGCATAATCTAAAAAATACAGTTTATAAAGATTGTGAAAATGTTTTCACAAAAATGGCTTTTTTCTTGCTTAAAATGACAGGGAATTAATGTTAAATTGAATGAGTATTATTGATTGAATGATTGATTAATTGATTCTATTGATTGATTGGATTAATTGCTTCATTGATTGGTTGGATTAATTGCTTCATTGATTGATTGGATTAAGTGGATTGATTGAAAATGACAATTTTTGTGCAAAAATGTATTCCACTGGGCATGTCGTGCATGTGTGATTTCAGGGAATTGTGACAAAACAGCCCTTTCTCTGATGTTACTCTTCAACAAAATATTTTGCCTAATATTGAAAAGATTACCAATTTATTTTCCTAAAAAGCAAGATAACTCACAGAATACTTACTGGAAAATCTACTTCAGTCTGTACGACCATGCTAATTAAGATTGAAAATCCCCGATTTGAATCATTATTTTCGAGACACGGATCATTCACGGCTAAACCACTTGAAAGAGGGTCTTTCAAAACAAATCGTCATGTGAATACAAGAAGGTCATAAGTGCAATAGCTGCCATTGTCAGAAATTAGGATCAAACATACTATTATGCAAAGTCTTTGGTCAGTGGCTCTTGAAATGGTTCTTCAGGCATCATGTCGCCTGAAGAACCATTTCAAGAGTCACTGACTCAAGGAAAGATAAATTGAGTTATTCTGATACATGGCAGCACACAGATCTATCATATGGCAGCTATTGCACTTACAACCTTCTTGCTTTCATACGGTGAAATTCAACCATACCAAAAATCTCGGCATCGGCAAAAAAAAAAAGTGCGAGCAGTGACGGTGTACCTTATGTTGTATTATTGCTTTATACTTACTGTGAAACCTGAGCATACAAAAAAATAGCACCAACTTTTTTTTCCAGTCAAAAACCCAATCAATTATTACGAGCACTGATTTTGCGATAGAAAAATGTTACAACTGGAAAAAGATACTATTCATTCTAATCAGAATAATTCTTAACCGATGCTGCCACTTTTGATTATCTTGCCGATTATTTCCCCATGCAATTTGACTGAGTGGACTTTGTGATTATTGCTCAATGATTGATGCATATTTGCTTATGTAATAGGGATACAAATAGAAAAAAACATTATCTAGCTCTTAGCTGCTCTTTCTTTGTCATATTTCTAGAGGGCGGTATGACGTAAAAGTGGTTCCTTTGGCTGTAGTTAAATTTTGAACATTTTGTTTTAAAAAATGGAAGCTTGAAGATTAAGACATGCCAAAATTACTCTGAAGCATAAATTGATACATTGATACATTTATATTTATGCTCATTCCAGATTTGACAAAACTAGCAACTTGTGCAGTTTACAAAAAAAATTACGAAATGCAATAATAATTATGTATGTGTAAAATAAGGCTCAAACAGTGCTATAAAACATCTAATTTTGCAAACTTTTTTTCACAAAATGTTGCCAAGCAGTTTCAATTGCACTATGCACTAATTAATGGCTGCAAATCTAATTCATTACCATGATCTTATATGGAAGAATCATTAAATGTGTGAATTTCTTTTGGCAAAACAGATGGGTTTGTTTGTGCTCTTGTGGAAAATTGTTGCTGCAAAAAATAATGTGTTTTACATTAAAGGTGCTTGTTCCAATCGCCTCTGGGACCCCCCTGATTTACCTGCAAGTAGTATAAATTTTGATATCAGATGAAAGGCCATATTTTTTCTCATTATCGTCCTGTCCACTTCTTTGCTAAGATATAAACAAAGAAGTGCCATTTTAATGGTTAACCATCAATATTAGCACAGTAGTGAATAGGGCCTTGCAATGCCCGTTATCGCTTCTATTATCAAAACTGCAAGTTCGTTTCCCACGATACTTAATGGTAAGTGTATGCAGGTGCCAGACTCTCTCATATCAAGTGGAGAAAAAGATACACATAAATCGGAACACCCACCTTTAACAGTATATGAATATTTTCGCACATTCTGTAATAATGTCAATATCTTGAACGTCTTGTGAATGTTGATAATGTTTTCTGAGTATACCAATTTTTCATGATTCCTTATCCCAAGATAGAACAAGTGGATGCACAGCTTTTTACTGCATAGTCTGAACACCTGCATTTAATTTCTTGACCATGGAGGGCGTAATATTATGCTCTGCATCAACTTAATGTTCAGAGGGCGTAGCATTTATGCTCTGAAAATGTTGATGGAAAAGTTTAATGACCTTTACCCTCCATTTAGTGGTCCCACAAATGGCCTTATGACCATGGTGTGACTACCCAGAAATTTCCGGATTTGGACGCATAAATTTAAAAAAATTTGGAATGAAAAAAAATTCCACTTTCTGAGATCAAAGTGTTAATATAAATGTAAAACTGCATAGAACCCAAGTTTTAAGTACCAAATTATTTTGCTAGCATGTAAGTGAATGAATAAGCATTCCAAAATGCACATATAATTGTCAACTAGCGGCTACAATTCCCGTCTTCTGCTATCAACTTTAAAAATTGGTGCATCAAAACCCAAGTTTTAAGTACCAATTTATTTTAGAAAAGGGGTCTTGTAACCGCTAAAATCACTAAGAAAATTTGTTCCCGAGCTTACCGGATGCTAGCTGAATTTGGCCCTTCCCGTCGGTTCAAATTTTGGATTTTCCGGAAATTGGACTTCTCCTCTGTTACATCTCTGCCTAACTTAACCCCTACATAACACTAACCCTAGTCTAACCACCGTACTTTAACCTAAAGCTAATCCGGACCTACTCTAACCCTAAAATATGCGACTAAGAAATCTGCTGAATTGAAAGATTACTATCCTTGGTTTGCTGCAGGCTTTTTGTTATACTAAAAGTGATTGTTCGAGAAATTTGTCTGCAACCATCTTGAATTTTGGGGGGCTATTTAGTCATCATGGACAAGCCAAAGCATTAAACATTTTTGTGTTCTCTGGGGGATTAAGATGTAAACAATGGTCGAAAATCCACGATAGAATTCTCTAAGATTTATTTCTACTTGAGGATTGCAGTTTGTTTGCAAATGATGAGCCAGGGCATGTTAGGGCTACGCTGACCTCTTCCTTTAAAAATATGTTGCTTTACATTTTACCATTTCTTGTTCAGTAAATAGAATCCATAGAAAAGTGACCTATCCAGTGCAAGAACTGTGTATGATACAATATGATATGATATGCCTCGAGCTACTTCTTGTACACTTCTTCAGTATTGAATCCCCAACATTAATCGTCGCATCTGTATTGCCAGGAAAGCCTACAGGTCATTTTGGCGAGGTCTTAAAATAGAATCAACCTTTACATCATATTGCGGCCATGCTTATTTGGCACAATTACGATGCTCAAATCTGAAATAATTTGTTATCTACTGAAGATAGCATAATTTGGAATTGTCTTTTTTTATATACAGATAGCTATACTCCTTCCTTTATTCATATATTGCAATCTGATTGTAGATCTAGAAGGATGAAAAAAAAAAGGATGGCGTGATATAGGGGTTAGGATGATCCCGCAAGGATTTTGGTCAATTTTATATCGAGGAAGTCGTAACAAAAACAGCCATTTCAGTGAGCAATGCGGAATTCCCCCATGTGCCCGATTTCTATGGCAGAACTTCAGAATATTGAAGCAATAATATGTAATTGAACAAACCTAGCAGTTACAGCACTGCTACTTAAGGTAATTTGTGCAGACTTACCCATAAATCACTTGTTCAACAGCAACAGAAATAGTGTGATTGTAACTTTATGGTAAACATTTTCTTTTTTTTTACATTTTTCAAATCAAGACTTTTTCCTCGTTGCAAATCTGGCAGTTAGTGCAGGATAATTTCTACAAAATTACCTAAAAGTCACTGCCTTCACAATGCCATTATAAATTTTATCAATTCAAATTTTACTATAAATTAAAATATTGAGCAGTATTGCTAGAAGATTCTTAAATCCTTGTGAAGATTTTTTTAGGTTTTTGAACCATTATACAATTCAGGATGAACCAGTTACATTGTCATCAAAAGGCTAGCTTAAAACGATGCAGGCCAAAATTTACAGTTACCTACACCCAGATCCCTTAAACTGATCTAAGCTGCTCGTAAATTTGCATATTGCTCAGTAGAAAAAGTCGGAAAAATGTGGTGTGAAATTTTTAATAAGTGGTTATTTATTATAGGTCAGTTGTTCAGTTTTAATTTCTATTACAAACCCAAGCAAGCACCATATGGGTGGTAGTTTTTGACCACCACCCATGCTCCAGGAGCAGGCCTCCCTCACTAACCTCAAAGGGCACCTATTTATTTTTCTTATCTTTTTTGGACTAAGAATTTTTCCTTCTAACCTGAAAAAATAATGAAAATTTTATATATTTTAAAAGAAGCAGTAGCGAGATTCAAACCCGAGACCACTGTATCATGAGGTCAGCTACTTAACCATAAGACCAGCGAGGATTGGTGTGCCAGATTTGCAATTCTAATCCTTGATAACATTTACGGAATAAATTGCTACTGCTATGGTGGTCAGCAATCAATATAATGAATAGCTCCGCTCTGGAACGGTTGCCACAACCTATGCTCCAGGAGCATGAGTGGTGGTCAAAATTCACACTTGCAACACATGGGAATACCATGGTGCTCCACACACAAAAAGGGATCAATGTTCATCAACATAAACAATGGCTGCATCCACAGCTGTACGAAAAGTAGCATACCGGCCCACTAAAATGGTATATTTAACGCATTTTTAGATGAAAAAATGTATTTTCTTCAAAAATCTGCCCTTATCAAAAAGTATCTACACTCTAATTTGACATACTGGTTGAATTGTGCACAAATTATCCAGTTTTCAGGTCAGTAAATCTGCCACTAATTTTACCTGCATGTACGGCAAGATTTTGGGTATTTCCATAAACATTTGGTCAAAAATTCATGGGGCATTTATTAGAGGGGAGCAATTATTACAGAAATACATTAATTATCATCATCACTATTATTATTATTAGTGATCTTTTACAGCTATCTACCATAGATAGCAGATTTCAATACTATCTAATAGTTTCTCTCCATTTCTCATTAAATGTATGCTAGACTTAAAGAGGTCTGCTTCAAAAAATCATTATTATTAACTACCTAGTTAAGATAAGATTTTTTTCTTTCATTCTAAAATTTTAATTTGATCTGGTAATTCTAGGCTCTTTTTAGTCGGTGTTAACCAATTTTATAAGCTGCTGCATCATCATGAAGAAATTTGATGCTTTATGGTACCCAAATTTCAATACATCAAGTATTATCTTCACTATTATTATTAGCAGTCTTTTACAGCTATCTACCATAGATAGCAGATTTCAATACTATCTATCTAATAAATAGTTTCTCTCCATTTCTCATTAAATGTATGCTAGACATAGAGGGGTCTCTGCTTCAAACAATCATCATTATTATGGCTATGGTCACTAATAGCCTCATCCCCAGAACCCCAGATTTTACCAGAAGTGGTCAAAATTTTGGTATCTAAAGAAAGGCTACTATTTTTCTCATTACCCTGTGAAATCTTAGGGCTAACGAATGTTGGTTTGTATGTTATGAGCGAAAATGTGCCTCATTTTGGTCAACCAATATTAGTTTTACACAGTACTCTATGGGGATTACAAAATCACGGTTTTAGCTCTCACATCAAAATGGGTTGAACTATCTGCGCAAAACTTTACAGGATGGAGTTTGGGGTGGTGACCAGCCATTTTATTCAAGATGAAAACTTATATACTTAAATTGGGTCATCCTCCTTTAACTCCCTAGTTTAAATAAGGTGTTTTTTCCTTTTACTCTAAAAATGAATTTGATCTGGTAATTCTAGGATTTTTTAGACAGGTTAACCAATTTTATAAGCTGCTGCATCATGAAGAAATTTGATGCTTTATGGTACCCAAATTTCAATACATCAAGTATTATCTTCACTATTATTATTAGCAGTCTTTTACAGCTATCTACCATAGATAGCAGATTTCAATACTATCTATCTAATAAATAGTTTCTCTCCATTTCTCATTAAATGTATGCTAGACATAGAGGGGTCTCTGCTTCAAACAATCATCATTATTATGGCTATGGTCACTAATAGCTCCATCCCCAGAACCCCAGATTTTACCAGAAGTGGTCAAAATTTTGGTATCTAAAGAAAGGCTACTATTTTTCTCATTACCCTGTGAAATCTTAGGGCTAACGAATGTTGGTTTGTATGTTATGAGCGAAAATGTGCCTCATTTTGGTCAACCAATATTAGTTTTACACAGTACTCTATGGGGATTACAAAATCACGGTTTTAGCTCTCACATCAAAAGGGTTGAAATATTGCGCAAAAACTTTTACAGATGGAGTTTTTGGGGTGACAGCCATTTTATCAAGATGAAAACTTATATACTTAAATTGGGTCATCCTCCTTTAACTCCCTAGTTTAAATAAGGTGGTTTTTTTTCCTTTTACTCTAAAAATTGAATTTGATCTGGTAATTCTAGGATTTTTTAGACAGTGTTAACCAATTTTATAAGCTGCTGCATCATCATGAAGAAATTTGATGCTTTATGGTACCAAAATTTCAATTTGCCCTTAACCCCAAAATGCTCCCGCAACAGCAATTATTTAAAGAGCAGAAATTGTGTACATTGAATCACAACAAACCATCTGTTCAACATCTGCTAAGATAGCAAGATCCTAATAGATATCAATTGACCTCATTCAAGGGCCTGTTGTATAGCTTGAACAACTCTAAGAAGAACATACATGGACATGGAATAGACTCGTTCCTACTTGAGATCGCTCAAAATCCAACCGAAATACATTACGTTATTGATCTATCCACATCAAAAGTAAATGTTATGTCATCAAGGTGACGGCTTGAAGGGCTCCGACAAAGTAGCTAACTTAAAGCTATTTTCCATTGTACTGCATATTATGCTAATGGTTCGGTTCTTGTTAATTTCTCATACCAATCTGTGCATTCAAAGTAGTAGCGCCTCCGGAACTGATTATCACTCATGATCATGTCTGAAGCCATACTGAAGAAGGACTAGGCATATGAGTACGTTGTCAGTTGATTTATCAAGACAGCTATGATGTTGCGGGCTGGAAATGATATGTTCTGTCAAACTTTTGTTAGAGTAAAAGGGCCTTAATTCTGTTATTTGAGACTAATCGTACTTTGTTTAGGAAAAAAAACACCCAAAGCAATTCAACATCACCATCACCCAGGGCATGGAGTTCACTGACCTAAATGTCAGTGCATGCTGCCAGATTTGTTACTTCACTAGTATCTGGTTATTGGACTCTTATTTTTATCTTTATTTAGTAATTCTCTACAACAGCAACGTCAACCAGCGCTACAGGCTGGGAGTTCCTATTATTAAAATGAAAATTGCTGAAAAGCAAGGTGATGGGAATTAGGGGTGTTTGCTTGATTTATTAACACTTAGTATTTGATATGGTACTAATACGGTTAATGTCTTGTGATTAGTCGATATCATTGTTACATTTTTCTATTTGATATACAGGCAACTCTCAAGATAGATCGAATATAATACGTACACACACAAACAATTAATCAGAGCTGAGAAATGTTTCAACACAAGTCACAGAGTGTGAAAGTTCAACATTTTACCAGCATATGGGACTTGGTGCCTGAGAACCTGAATGTGAATTTTTCAGGTAGATATGTAATAATCCTTGGATTACAATTTAGCGTGGTGTGTATTTATGCTATGATAGTCTCATTAGAAGCGATGTGTGAATTTCACCACACTCCTGTCATCTCGCACAACATTAAGCCCCACTCGACACAAAAAATAGCCCAGTTATTAAAACAAACTATTGCACTCGCCTTTTTACCACCGTTGACTAAAACCTCTTTTTCCAAAACCAATTGAAGAGACCACGCGCCAATAATTATTTCCCACGATATTACATATGCGTGGGACCGCATATAAGGTTCCAACTTCGCTATAATTTCATCATTGTTATTTTCTTCCATTTGAAATCTTAAATTAATCAATACCCCAATGATATTTTTTTTATCTTGGCTTGAAACCTTTCAATAGCACTTACAGTTATGCCATTGAATATTAGTATTTTGCTTGGAGGAGAACTTGCTCCCGTGTCCTATAGCCACTTGTTATTGGGAAATTCTAGTGATAATTTCATTAATTCAATTTTGTAGTGACAGAAATTGTTGTCTTTAAAACTTTCTTGAAAAGTATTAGAAACACTTGGTAATCCCAGGTATATGTGTTACCAGACAAACTTCCAATTAGCCTCAATTTTTAGGCTTAGTTCAATGAACCATACACAAAGTGCATGTGGTAAATATTGACCTGTAAATACTTGGGTATTATTTACAAATGTGATAGCTCTTTCAATGGAGACACAGTTAAAACAGCTGATTGACCAGTAGGTACATAGTCCAGCTCTGTGCAGCAATTTGTGGAATTGGCATGTTAGTACTTGGTTGCGATAACTCTTTCAGTAGGGATAAAGTTAAAATGAGAAATACATGTAGCTGATTGTCTGGTAGATACGCAGTCCAGATCTATGCAGCCTAATGCAAGCCTCTGGTTGTGGAATTAGGCTGTTAGTACTTTGGCATCATTTAAAAACATGAAAGCTCTTTCAGTAGGGGTAAAGTTAAAACAAGAGATTTGGCCGATTGTCCGGTAGGTAGGCGCATAGTCGTCCAGATTTGCGCAGTGATTTGTGTAATACAAGCCTCAGATTGCGGAAAATCAATACAGTATTCTCTAAAAGCTGGCACCACTTACAGCTTTTAATACATTTTGCTGCAGACTTAGCTCTTTTGGTTTTAATAATTTGAAAGCCAGGATCGAATTTAAAAGGCTACCAGGTGTAAAGTATGAGGAGGGAGAGGAAAAAATCCAAACAATAGGACCCCATAGTTGTAAAGTTGGTCTTGAAATGTATCAGTTTTAATTTGAGATTGACCCCACCCCTGCCCAAAGTTTGGACTTGGAATATAAATATAGCTGGTGCTTTTATCACCTCCTTTTTTCCCCTTTTTTAAATTTTATTTCATCCACTTTAGTGTGGAAGTATTCTTTTTTTTTTATTTCAACCACTTTAGTGTGAAGTATGAATAAGAGCAAATGTTGTATTTAAATTTTGTATATGTACACCAAAAGCAATTATTATACATTCAATTTAATTTTTGTTCAAAACATAGTTGGGGGTTTAGATTAGCGCAGTGGGTCTTCCGACACTCACACCACTATGGTCACAGCTTCGACCCTCGGTCGGGCTTCCGATTTTATGTGCATTTGGTTTTCAGTCCATACTCGACCTCGCAGGGTATTCTCTGGGTACTCTGGTTTCCTCCTGCTTCTAAAACCAGGGGTGTGATTCTTCAGGATTTTTTCCTGATTTCAGGATTTTTTAGGTTCAAAATTTCCACAACTTTTTTTAATTTCAGCCCGATTCTAAGTATTTTAGGTAAATTTACGCTGTTTTCAGGATATTTTTACCAAATTCAGGATTTTTCCATAAAACTCTACCACAGTCTTGTAAAACTGGGTTTTCTTCAATAACCTGTATATGATATAATAGTGTAAAATGGTGTAAATTGAATTGAAATATTGAAAATAAAGTATCAGCGCAATAGTGTTGGTTTGTCATTAAATACTAATACCTCCTCCTCAAATATAGTACTCCAAACACATCACAGCTACATATATATTTAATTTTCAAAGCAATTAACCCTGGCCATTCGCTGAAGCATTTTGCCAACCTGTTGCCTACGGCATTAACGAAGCCATTTCCTGGATGAAATGAAGCAATTTGTCCCCGACAAATAAGTGACCTCTCCGAGAGACTCACCGTTGCATCAACCCTAAGTGTTGAGAAATCAAAACCTGTGAATGGTCACCTTTGATTAAATTTCAGTTGCTTTTCAGAGAATTGCTATATTGTATGTTATTACCTACCGATTTCTTATGATGCTAATCTTACCAAGAAATACTCCTGACCAGAAAGGTTTCTTCTGCACAAAATTAGTCATTTTGTAGTTTCCATTGAAAGTGTACACTTTAAAAGAGGACAATATTGCATTGCACAAATTTTGTGTCCTTAGGTGTACAAAAAAGCTAAGGCAAATTAAAAACACAAAAAAATACTTGTGAAGTTAAAGGTCCATGACCTGATCGCTAATAGCCTCGTCCCCAGAACCCCCAGGTTTTACTGGAAGTGGTCAACATTTTGGTATGTGAAGAAAGCTGCTATAATTGCATTTACCCGGTGAAATCTTAGGGATAAAGGATATCTGGTTTAGATGAAATTAGCAAAAAAAAACTGTGCTCCATTTTGGTAAACCAATTTTAATTTTACACAGTACTATATGGGCTCACAAAATAACATTTTTAGCTCTCACATCAAAACAGAATTAAATATCAGCATGAAACTTAAGAGATTGGGTTTTGAGGTCAATCAAGATGGAATCTTTATATCATTAAAGCAGGTCATCCCTTTAATGTCTCCACAAGGAAATAAAAAGTAACCCAAAATGTTTGAAATCAACAAAGCAAAGTCATTGTACAATAATAACTATCCTTCCTGAGCCCATCTCACTCAATTTTGAAATGTTGTAACATTTCAGTCTATAGGGGGTTCAGTTTACCCCCCCCCCCAATCACCACCACCACCATTTCTCAGTGTTCCCAAGATAACCTAGTGGTTTCTGGCTAATTAAAACATGAAAATGAATAAATCTGAATGCTTTATTACTCAAATATGTATACTTCATTTGAAAATATTTCACATTACTACACTTTTTTGCTTAGTCATAATGTACCTGCTAAGATAAATAACATGCAACATATTAATTTAGTGTATTGCTCTGCAGAAGGAAAAACAAAATGAGTAAAAATAAAAGCATTGCAAAAGAAAAGGGTCAGAGGCCACCTTGCAAGGAAAAAAATCATTGTGTATATATTTCCAATTTACAGAGTGAATTATAAATAAAAATAAAATACCCAGGATTTTGTTTTATTTTTAAGAAACCTTAATTTCAATTAATTGAAATCATTTTTAAACAACAGTATGCTACAACTCCATTTTATTTTCTCCACTTTATCATGAAAGCTAATTTTGTTAATTAAAAACAGTATGTTTCATTTTTTTCATCACTTGCCAATCAATAAAAAATACTTTCATTCCAAATTAAAATTTGCTTTCCTTGTTTAAGACAAATACAATTATAAGGTTTGAACCATTTGATACAGCGTCCAAGGTTTAACCATTTCAAAATAATCAACTAAACAATGCATAGTCTGAGTTCAATGAACAAGAAAATTTCCCTTTATGTAATTGTAATTACTAATATTTCAAAATAGTTTCTTTTAATATATTTTAGAAACAATTACACACAGTGAAATGCATACCAATTAATATTCCTTTGCTTTGGACCTGTACATAAAATTGAATAATTTAAAAAAAATCCAAATTTGGTAATCACTGAAGAAAATAAATGCTTATGAGTTTATTTCAATATCTTATTTTCAAATCTATAACTACAAGTACATTTTACTCAAATGAGTGGCACACCTCTTTTGAATCAGTGTCTAAAATACAAATAAACTGACTAAATAAATTTTGAAGAAAAATATAAGTTTGTGTCCATCTGATATTTTACAAAAGAATTTATTCCCAATGCATATTATGCATATCAATGAATACTACTCCCTTGAATCACAGCCACTCATCCATGGAACTGTTTTCTTAATCAGGTTGCCACAGCAACCAATTTGGAGGATGTAAATGACTCAGTGCACTTGGTGGTGTATCATCATCGACGACATTGATTGATGACAATGCCGTCTTTAAATCTCCTTTAAAATAACACTCCCCACGCTGCAGTCGACTTGATTCCACAAAGACCCCAACTTTGGCTAAGAAAGAATTGCCAGATTTGAAATTGCGCGGCTTTTGGTTATCACGTTAAGACCCGGCGTGAAAAGTGCTTGTCGGTGTGTCCGAACAGGCCTAGTCTTTGCAATCGGTGAATCTTGAGATGGTGCCGTGTAGTTTGTGAGACTGTCTTAAAGAAAACTTGCGTGTTAAGTCTTTGGGGGATATTGGCCTGTAAAGGGTTAAGGCAACCTGTACGGAAAGCTAATGGAGGGGTTAGTGAGAGAAAATGGCACACTTTTTACAAGAGATGCTCGACGACTTCACGTCAAAATGCTGTTTTAATAACACAAATTGATTTGCCATCAAATTTCTGGGGTTTTTGTTTGTGGCCGCAAAATTGGGCATTGTGAATTTATTTTAAAGCAATTTGGCAGGGCAAATGCTTCAGAAATATAAGGAGATAGTATTGCTTGCACTTTCTATCAAAAATGAAGCTTATACAATTTGGGTGAACAGTGTTTCTGTCAAAAATCTCAAATTGAGTGACTCTATTTCTGGTAAAAGCAATTTCTGTTACATAAATTGCTATTTGAGAACTACAGAATTCAAAAGTGGAGATTTTACCATAATGTGAATACCAAGCCAAGTTGAAGCACTGTTTGATGAAAAAAGTGGTATTTGATTAAATGGCAGTAATTCCAAAACTATAAATTACAATATTTGCGCCCCAGTCTCTTCTATTTTCCTCCTGCCAGCCTGTCACAAAGAGCGGAAAAGGAAACGAGCCTTTCTAATCACGGTTAATTTAGAAACACACGGGGCAACTCAAGTATTTTAAAGGTTTAATAATTTGATATCGATTGACAAATAAGTATAACAACAAAAGGTTTGTCAAATCAATACACTTAGCAATAAATGATATTTTCTCCAGTAAAAGGTCAAATGCTTTTTATAGATCGGATTTTGCTACCGGGGACTTTCCCTAGAAGTGTTTTGTTGTATCTTAGGGGCATTCTCAGTTTGTTTGTATTTTACTTGACCTAGAAAAAAGAAGCTATCACTCACATAAATTCAATGAAAGCTTTTACCACTTACTCTAGTGCAGAAAAAAGGGGAAGTGGAGCCCTTTAACCTTCTAGTGTGATGAAACTTTGTGAAAAGGTTAAAATTTTTGAATACAGATTCAGTGAAAGCTTTTTTGACTTTAATAGCCAAAACAATCTCTACTCTTGATTTAGGAAATGAAGAGGGTGTATTGCTCGTGTTAATATAGTGAAAAGGAATATGTGACAATAAAAATAAACGAACATATGAACAACCAAAAGGAACAAATTTACCTACATTACCATCTAATGCAGCCTCTCTAAGGAATGTATTCTAGACAGCCAATCATTAACTTTAAAATTGAATGATGTTTTAAACTTGGCTTATCTGTGGTCTGAATGTGAGTTTCACACCGCCCATTTGAATTCTGAAAATAAAGTTCTAAAATCATCTCAATTTAGACTGGTTTCAAAGTAAGCTCTACAGTCTACAGTGCCAGGCACCACAAACCTTTAATATTATTAATAGGTTGTTGAACCCCAGTTTTTATCATCACCAAGATAAGATGGGGTAAAAATTGAATTATATGAACTGTAAGAATTAACATTTGCTCTTCGGGAAGTGGGAAAAGCTGTTTGTGTCTAAGAATGCAAAAAACAAAACAAAAACAAACAGTTTTGTGCCATCTGCTTGCATACCAACACATACCGATTACGAATGTGTGTGTGTGAGTTGGTGAGTATAAAATGTTAACCCTGCCCTTGAATTTGTACTCAAGGGAAAAATGTTTTTTTATTAAATCTCTTATGCTTCTCTTGATAAATAATTCAAACTGTGTGGTAGTTAATTGCTTGAAGACTGCAGTCAATCATAATTCTTTGCTTACACATGGTAATATGTAGGCTAATATTTTTGCTTGCAGATATTTTTACAGATATCACACAGACATTTTCATAAGTCATTAATTTCATGGTTGCTTAATTCTGCTGTACAAGTGCTGTTCACAAACTAACATTTTGTGTGGCTTTTATTTGTGTTTCTGGGCTAATTTGCAAAATAAAACCATTGCAAAAATATTAACTTTGTGCAGTAAAGGGGGGGGGGGTGTTTTAATACCAAGTTAAAAATAACTATACAAGATATTTCATATTTTGAATATGAATTCCTATAAAGATGTGGTGTTGGTCTTCTATTTGGTAAAAGCTTTTAGAGTACTTTGTAATTCAGAGAAAAAAAAACTAGCCTAATATTTCCGATATGATGCTATACAGACAAAAAAAAAACATGAAGCAATCTCAAGGACAAATTGTGTAAAAGCTTTTGGTTGTACTTTGGAACAGAAAAAATGCTTCACTTTATGTTCTGACCTCATAAAAGATGGAGAAAGCAGCAAGCCATTTTGATATGGTAAAAGCTTTTTTGTTTTGTTTTTATAATTGCACATGATGACAGACTCTGTGCTAGCCTAACAGAATTATAACCTTGTACATGACATTTGTCACTTGGAACTTTCTGAGTGATTATCATCATCATCATCATCATCAGCTATGTCAGTCCACTGCAGGACGAAGCCTCCACATGTTTCCATGCTGGATTAAGGCCTACCATTCCATGCTCGCCTATGCGGGTTGGAAGGGACTCTGGTACCTAGAGTGATTAGTGCAGGTAACAGACCCGGGATGGTCCCCTACTCTTATCGATGAGGTCAGCAACTTTTTACGTGCTCAGGATTGAATCCTCTGACACACGGGACCAACAGCTTTACATGGCTCTCTGAACCATGAGGCAGCGGTCACCCACTGCATACACCGCACATTCTACGCAATGGTGGTAGCGAGAGTAATTCCATAATCACTTCTATGCGAGTATTCAATTTACGACCTTATAGGAACTATTTAATAAGTATGACTAACAACACGACTCTTGCGGGGCTCAAACCAGGCCGCTTGGTCGATCTTATCACCTGCCAACAGTTCAGGGCCTTAGACTGCTCAGCCACCTCGCCCTGAGTGATTGTATGTATTGTATGTAAATAAAGAATGGCTTTTTTTTTTGTTCACGTTATCAAAACCTCACAAATTTAAAAAAAAAACTCTCTTAAATATCCCTGGTAGTGTATTGGCTATGATGAATACAATTTTTATTGGATTCAAAGATGAAATTATGTTGACAACCATCAAACCACCCCCCCCCTCTCCAATTCATGAGGCGGAAGAAAGAATTCCTTATGGTACTAGAAACTTCCACCCTACCCTAATCTAACTCATTGGCCAAATCTGTGCATTTTTTTGTAAATCATCTGCAACCCAGGTCTCTAGAAGTTGGTGCACCATGCACATGTTACGAAGGCTTTTGGAATGTTTGGAGAAAGCTCTCAAGATTATGAAAACAAAATAATTGTGTAAGCTAAAAGATGTTTGGAAAGTATAGGAGGAGGAGAATTGTGTAAATCTTGTACAATTAGACCAGAATCTTGCCAAACTGTACTATATTCTGTCAAATTTTTCGACTAGAAACCTTGTAGATCATATGTAAGGCGTATTTTTAAGAGTGTAGGTAATAAGATTCCTGTGTGTTTTGTCAAAAATAGCTTGGGAAAAGGGTTTTTAGATATAACTTTAACTTAAATGTGCCTGTTCCGATTTAGGCTATTGTTTCTCTGCTTGACTGAGAGCCTGGACTTGCCCCTACCCCCCTGTCAATACCGTGGAAACAAACTTGGTTTTGATGGTAGAAGCAATAACTCATATTGCAAGTCCCTATTCATACTGTGCTAATATTGTGGTTAACCAGTAAAACAGCGTTATTTTGTTTATATCTTGCGGAATGAAATGGATTTGAGGGCTCAAATTTCAGGACAACAATGAAAAAATACGCCCTTCATCTGATATCAAAAGTCGTACTACTTCCGGGTAATCAGGGGGGTCCCAAAGACGATCGGAACACCACCTTTACTAAGGTAGAGGAGCATCTGTCTCTGTTTGTTTTGTTTTGAGTCAAATATGGATGGATTTATTGTAGTGTCATACTTATACAGAAAATTATCGTTTGTTTTCTTTATAAATTAAAAGTATTTCTTATTACTCTTGACTGGCTACATACACTTAATTATAGTTGGAAAATCTCCAGTAAAATGATAGCATAAATATTGCTCTGCAAAGTCGACATTTTGCGAGTCGCAAATCCGCTTAGTGTGCCAATCCCCAAGTGACATTGGCTCTTGAAGCACGAAAATGTAGCCATCCTTTAATGTCATGCCACAAGATTTGATGAAAAAACACGTCCTCTCTGGCGCGA
The DNA here is from genome assembly GCA_023653785.1 of Ophioderma brevispina. Taxonomy (NCBI): domain Eukaryota; kingdom Metazoa; phylum Echinodermata; class Ophiuroidea; order Amphilepidida; family Ophiodermatidae; genus Ophioderma; species Ophioderma brevispina. The sequence goes on along the minus strand of JAMKCH010025733.1, from coordinate 80,378 downwards.
TTGTGTAACATGTAATTCAATCCTATCCGTCAAGATCCGTCTTCCTAATTTGTTTTTTGTTGAGGAAAAGCCCTGAAGGAGATGATTTGTTTGTCGCGTCATAAATTGGTTTGGAATATTTAATTTCTACTGTGTATTTAACGGAGAGGGAGAGTAAGGGAAGACGTTAAGATGGCCCACTTCGTGGAATTCATAATACAAGTTGGTGTGTGTTTTTAGATTATGACTGGCAGGTCGTTATTGAGTTTTGTCGTTTGATTTCAAGTTTCAATCTTTTTGGACAGTAGTGTCCATGCTATTTGTTTTTCCAATCGGGAGATTTGCCGATTTCTGGAGTAATGGTATAATTAACAGTGTACTACGGCTGAACTTTTGGGGTAATAGGAGCAGGGTGATTTTATGTAGAACATAGAGGTGACGCAACCTTCTCGACTTGAACGCAGTCAAATTCACACAGCTGTGGGTTTATTTTTTGCCAATTTTATCTACGTGTGCTCTTTTTCTTTTTCATTGTTAAAACAGAAAATAATTTGCATGGGTGAACCATTTCGCTGTTTGCACACCATTTTTTGATTAGTGACACATTAGATGCCCACCAGATTAACAGTTGTCACTCCCTAAACAGACTGCACACGCGCATAGTGGCTGTGAAACGCTGTGACACATTAGATTGATGGTAGGCATCAATTTGTCTAAATTCTTACCGGTTTTCTATGTACTTGTCTAGTTCCCAGATGATCGCATTGTAGCGGATATAAATTATGGATATAAGTATGCAAGATATGACCTCAGTAGGGAATACTATCAAACGGCGATATCACAACCGAAAATTAGCTTGCACGTTAGGGCAATGTCGCTATTGCCTCACGTGGGAAAATATTAGCGTAATCCGATCGCTGTCACACTACGCTTGAAAGCATAGCCTGACTCTATTAAAACCTTTGGTTATCGCACGGCCAGAGTTTTACTTTTTTTTTTTTGCGTAATCTTAATCCTGACAAGGCTATATGAAGGAATGAGCCAGGAAAATATAAACAGATATATAAGAGTGACAATATCTCGGAAAGACGGAAAAAATGGATGATGTTTTGTGTCATAAAATACTCGTGGTCAGATACAGTTTCCCTCTCGCGGTTTGCTTAGGCCTTGTCGGGCGGCAAGGATGAATTTAACTAATCAAGTCCGAAAGAGATAGGGCACAAATTGAATCGAAAGAGTCCAATTGTTAGGTGTTGTTGTTTGATCTGTGTCGTTCCATAGAATCTATTTGAGTAGGCTTGGACAGTGTTGATTCTCCTGGCCTGATTGCAAATGCCAACAACACCTTGATGTGACCGGGGTTCGTCTCAATATTTATAAAACCAGGTTATGTTGTTTAACTTCTCCTTTTATTCCACATAAACGCAAAACGAACAAAAACCAACCCTATAATGTAAAGAAAAGATAAAAGAAAGACAAAACCTAAATTACAAAAGTAGCATTAAAATATATGTCAACATAAATTCATCTTAAACAAGTATTTGTCTTACAGGCAATCTGTAATACATTATGAAAACCACTGTAAAACACTGATACTCAAAGCTTAAAATTCAAAGAAATATGTGTTCATCTAGGGACTCTATTTGGATAACTAATGGATCAGAAACTCTTCCACAACAACATGTTACAAAACACTTCTTGCCAGTGGGTTTCCATATATTATATAAAAAGCAAAATGAAACAAAATCTTTTTTTTTTTAACAGGGGGGGGAAAAAAAAAAAATTTTTAGTTAATAACCAGGCTGTCGGGGAATAACTAAGGTGAGGCTGCTTGGCCCAGGGCCTGTGGTACACTGCAAGGTGGGTGAAAACTAGCTATTGACCTCAATTTGAGTCAGAGTCAGGGACCAGTTATCAAATATCTAAAGGGGTACTATTATACTCGTTTACTCTACGTGCGCCTGTTACACTCTCCCCCTTGGAAAAATGTCGCCCGAACTTGGCTAATCAAACAATTAAAAACTTCAAAATGATACCAGGTAAAAATTAAAATAGATGCAACTAAGCACAACAACAAATAGAAAAGTAATCAAGAAATTAAAAATTGGCAGTTACTAAACAGGAAAATTTGACAATCTTTGTAGCAAGGTACACCCCCCCCCCCAACTTTACTTTATGATGCAGATTATCCTTTTCAAATTCTGCAGTTGCCATGCCTTGAGAAGATCCGGCCTTGCTGGCACAAGTTTATCCCACAGCCATTCGGTGGAAACATCGCATCTGGCAGTAATGTTTGCACTAACTGTTGACACTGGAGTATCTGGCTGGAAGTACAGTATGGAACTGGTCCACGACCCAAGTGACTTTCTTCCGGACAGGTGTTTGCTCTTGTCAAATGAAGAAAATTACAGGGTGCCAAGAGAAACAATTGCGATGCACCTTCTTTCACCTTGTCAGTATATGTTGACGAATGGTGTAGACTGCACCAGGACTTGGCAACTACCAGATAAGGTGTTGCTTCCATCTATCAGCAAGTTTGGTGTTTCCACGAATTGATTATTCTGCAGTAGGACTCTATCTCCAATGGCGATAGGATGGGGATGCACCTTCTGGTTGCTACTGGGCTTGTGTTTTCTTTGGACCGTGTAGACTGAATTTTGATGCATTGCATCCGCTTAATCCAACATTCGTCTCAACGCATTACATATCATCTGGTGTGCTTCTTCGAGGTGATTGTGAATGCCGAGGAAGAAAATCAACGGTAATCTTGCAGGCCGACCGAAAATCAGATGGAAGGTGCATAATGTTGAGTCCTGTTGGGGTTATTTAGGAAGTGTTGACAGCTTCCCCATGATCCTTCCAGTTCGTCTTCTTTTTCGGGTCAAGTGTACCTAGCATGCCCAGAAGAGTACGATTGAAGCGTTCCGTTGTTCCATTCCCTGGGGGTGATAGGGTGTTGTTATACTCTTTCTAGCCGAGAGAGTAACACAGCTGACGAAAGACTTCTACCTTCAACAGGTTGGCGCCTTGATCAGGAATGGATTCGTATGGAAACCAATAGTGGAAAATAAACTGTTTCCCACAAAATCTTTGCCACTGTAGAGGCTCGCTGGTCTAGAGTTGGGAATGCCAATGGTATCTTGTGTAGTGATCGGTCAACAATAGCACATTTTCAAACCACCTTTGGAGCGCCTTAGACTTAGAAAGTCAATGCAGATCATTCAAGTGGTCTGTAGGCGATAGATGACAAAGGAGCAAAGTACAGTTGATGATGGAGTTTTGCGTAAGAACATCGTTGACAAGTAGCAACCATTCTTTAATATATCGGCCATCTTCGGCCAGTAGAAAGTCTACGGGCCAAGTCCAGTGTTCTTTCATTGTTTGAGATGGCCCATATCAGCATGGCTACCTTGGAAAGCAATCTTGTGGAGACTCTTTGGTAGTACTACTTGGCCTATGGGACGGCGTTCGTTTGGGGGGATGTACACTCTAAAACAATATATCATCGCTGATATGAAGTCGATCCCATTGTTTGATAAGTAGTTGCACCTGGGGTGTTCTCGTTGGCGCTGCCAGTTATTCAGTTTCCGAGAATGCTGCAAGTAAAAAAAAAAAATAAAATGTATCTGTCACAGCACGATGACGGGATCATCATTTGCGCCTGCTCAAGCTCATCTGCCGTCATGTTGGGCAATGCAGATATCCCTGGGGCATCCAGTATACCTCTTGGGCATAACATGTGGTAGTGGGGGTAGGGGACTTATGGATTATTCACATCCTCCTGCGGCATGCGAGAGAGTGCTGAATCCGAACGCCGCCATCATGGTGCTTGCCTGGACGGTCGACTAGTGATAATCAAATTCAGCAAGTGCAGCGGCCAACGTTGTCCTACTGTTCAACTTTGCTGAAGAATGATGTACAGCCAAAAGCATTGTTATCTGTGATGATAGTGAAGTGTCGACCTAGCAGGTAATCCCGAAACTTATCAGTAAAAGCCCATTTTACAGCTAGATACTCTAGCTTGTATGCTGGCTACCTAGTTTCTGAAGGGACGAAGACACGCTAGCAAGGCAATTAACGTTGTTTTCCCATCTTGGACTTGTGGAAAGTAGTGCACCCAAACCTTGTCCGGAAGCGTTGTTTCTAGAGTGAATTGGCAGGTGAAGTCGGCATAAACTAGAAACTTGAGCACTAGTGGCCTATCCTGTAGTACCTGAAAAGCCTGTACAAGATGGTGTCCATACAAATGGTGGTGACTTAGGCTTTCAGTTTTTTACCTTTTTCTTCCTTTTGGATCTCCTGAAGTGAGGGCGTAGAGCGGAGCAGCGATTTTGGATCATCCCTTTTGCACTTTATTTTTCCTTCCCCATGAACAACAACCGTCGTAGTAACCAGCAAAGCCGAGAAAAACGTTGGGGACTTCCTTAGTTGAAGTTGGAGTTTTCCACTCTTTCCACTTTGTGATCTTTTCAGGCTTGTGGCAACTCCTTCTCCTGAGACAATGTGTCCTAGATAATGAAGTCATTATGGAGGATGCAATTGATTGGCTTCAGTGTTTCAGTCATGCTCCCTCAGGCGTTGAAAAACCATTCCCAGGCGCTCGACATGTCCTCAAGGGTTTTGAAAACACTATGATGTCATCAAGGTAGATGAGAACGGAAGAGAGGGCTTTCATATCGCCCAAGCACGTCATCATGAGACGTTGAAATGTGGCCGGTGCATTCTGAAGTCCAACGGCATTCGGTTACATTCGAAGAGGCCATGGGGGTTGAAAATGCTGTTTTGTGGGTTTATCAGCTTCCGTGACTTCCACTTGCCAGTAGCCAGATGTCAGATCTAATGAGCTGAAATTGTGCTTTTGACAATGCATCCAGAGCTTCATCTATCCGGGGTAGTGGGGAAAGCGTCCCGTACGGTCCGAAGATTGAGCTGCCGGAAATCAATGCAGATTCTTAATGACCCATCCTTCTTTCTTACAATCACCATCTGTGATGCATAAGGGCTCTTTGATGGTCGAAATGGCCCAGAAGCTTCCATCTGTGGAGATGTTGGCCCGGAACCTCTTGGTACTGGGCCGGTGGAATTCGACGATGAGGGAGCCTGAATGGTACGGATCCACAGAGTATTGCTGTGTCACTGTGGAAGTGGTCCAAAGTCCAAATCGTGGGCAGAGAACAATCAGCATTCTGTGTAAGCAGTTGTTTTTTTATTTCAGCTGGTTCAGTGCTGGCTTGCACATGCGTAGGTCAACATCTGGGATATAAGTACTGGTAGAGTGGTTGTGGGAATGGACTACTCTGGGGGACCTGGCATGGCTATTGCAGAGGTTTCGGGAGTCAAAATAAACAGATGTCAGTTTCTCTGACAAGCTGTAACTTCGGATAAGCGAATGTTCTCTGTAGTGAGACCGGTTTTGACCTCAGGTTGCAAACTTGGACAGGTACAGTGCCTTCAGTCACAGTTGCAAGAAGATATACACTTCCAATGCCACCAGGAGTATCTGCGTACAGTGGGTTCAAACCAACAAAGTTGTCATATCTTCGCAATCCCCTGCAGAGATATGAGCTAGAACATCGCGCTGCTCACCTGCTGAAGGATTAGTGGTTCAGGTGCCTCACTATGTGCATAGCCAGCCATCATGAGCCTTGCAATAGAAGGGTTGTGGGTAGCTGCAAACACTGCTGCATACAACGCGTGGGACGGTCTAATGTCTGCCAGATACCATCTCTCGTAAGCACTCTGAAGAGAGACCTTGCGCATTATGACGTTGTCCCAATCAGCAGGGAATCTCCTTTGCGATGTGGTGTATCCGGTACCAGGAAAACACTGGGAACATTGTCATAAACATGCCTAGGAAGGATAATGTCAGAAATACAAACCCAGATGTGAGATGTTGGTTACCACCTGCTCTCTAATTATGGACATCTGGATGCATTGGAGAATTGCGAGCCAGGAAGAATATGGTGGAAACTTGAGTTATTGTGGGAACTTGGGAGCAAACCGAGTCCAGTATAGAGGACACGCTATGCTATTGACTTTTACCCTTTCGAGGTTGCTTGGCCCCACCAATTTGATCTCCTCCCAGTTTTCATGGTTGCCTGCAGGCTGGGCCTCGACTGCAGGCTCTAAAGGTTTAAATCACCTTTCCGGCCAGGGGCTGCTGCAATTGTTGCCCACGTCCCGGCCTCGGCGGTTGTTGTTATGGCTATTGTCGTGCCGCTGCTGAGATAGTGCTGGAGGTGGCGGCGGCTGCGGGTATGACGATGGCGACATGTGAGGCATTGGAGGTGACCAAGTTGGTGACATCTGGAAGGTTGGAACTGTGGTTGACTTAGCAGAAAACTTGTTGAAACATTTTTGTAGAGCCTCAATCGGTGGATTGTTCACGGAATGATCCTCAACGAGTAACCTTGATTGAGTCGGAAGGGCTAATTGGGTCTGCTGTTTCGAACATGGGATGAGCCACGCTTGTGAGTGACATTTGATCTCTTCAACAACCGGCGTACTTCAGACATGACCTGCCTGTATGTCATTGTATGTGCCCTCATTGTCTGTATTTACTGATCTTTAAGTTGCTGTCCCGAATACCTTGAGTAGCTGAGAATGGAGATTAAACGTCTCGGTCCTGACAATCTGCCTGTCTTATGCTCATTTCTGACGTATCTCTTATAAGGTAGGGCAAGGAGAGAACAGACTCACTTGGGCCTTGCTGGCGCTCGTAAAAGGTTGCCATGGGGTCCTGATGGTACTCCATATCGCCAAACCAGGTTCGTAGTGTCGGAAAGATTTCTAATCCTGTGAGATTTGGATATCCACCAGCATTGACGTATACACAAGACGGGCATCACGCTCAGGTACCTCTCAATTGTCTTAGCTTGATGCTGGTCGACATGGCTGGGTCCAGCCACGTAACCGACTTCAATATCCCGTCTTCCAAGTCGAATCCTAGAATCAGCTCCACTATAGCTGGAAGGTGCTTTTACTGATGAGGGTTGTCATAGTTGGAGAACTGGAGTATAGACAGCTGGTGAGGGCACAACAGGGGTGGTGGTTGCTGCATTGAAGTGGGTGGTGGAACGGCGGGGAGGACAGCTGGAGGTGGTGTTGTTCCTGGTGGTGGCGGCTGAGGAAGTACCTCGAATATTTGGAAGAGATGCCTCTGGGTAATTAATGTGAGGGAAGCCGAGTCGACAGGCGATGAGGCGATGGAAAAAGTGCCCCACATGGGATGCTGAAAGTGGGACGTATCGGTGGAGTTGCCATTGCTACAAGAATTGCTAAGTTAGAAGGTCGATATTAATATAGTCTGGCGGTATAGAGTATACATTAAAACAATAAAAAATATATAATGGCCAAAAGTAGTTCGAGAAAAAGCTATCTATTCATGGATTCAAAGACATTAGCAAAATTAGAACTTTCTGGCAATGATTTTAAATGAACATGAAAAAAGGATTAGTAGGTTATAGGCTCCATACCAATCAGTACCACTATTAGTAATTAAGACTATTTTGCAGGCCGCTATGCACCAAAACAATGTCAAAAGGTGCCCATTAATTTGGGTATATTTACCATTTTGTTTTAGCAGGCACTAATTACTGTTACAAAAAAATGGGAAAAAAAGTGAAACAATTGACATGATTATACACTAAATTTTTCACTTGGCATTCAATAATGCATTAACTTGAAAATGATCTGAAAATATTTACCAACAAACAACTATTATTTGTTGAGATTTGTAATGGAATACTTGAAAACAAAATCCACAATACTCAACATAACATCTGTTTCTGAATATAAAATATCAGTGAAAATTTCTCACTAAAAAGAAACCAAATTTTCAGATCTAACAGTTAGTTAAGAAGCACACCAAAAGTCAAGATTTTTTGGTGAGTCGGAACTCGCACTTGAGTTCTTTGCCGAACTGACATTTGCAGATAAAAGCACTTGAAGTTATCATCCACAGGTGGTGTTAAGTTCAGAAGTGTAGTTACTCTTCCCAAATGTCAAGTATGGACAATGTATCACTCCCCAAACAGGCACGCGGATGGTATATATGGGTCAAGTTCTTATGAGATTAACAGATGTTTTAGTCCAGCAGTAGGTGTGTTGACCAGTCCCTTCTATCTCTGGCTCCATGCAGTATTTCTATGGTATCCCTTGGGATTGATTGTAGGAGGGTCTACATACAGAAGGTAGTTAGACTGCAGATGATCAAGTGAATTACACAGGTCTAGTAGGAGCAAGATGAGGAAAATACACAGGCAATGGAATATGCTCCACAAACCAGAAACAAGTGGCTGCAAGTCCAAGGTGTGGGAAAACTCAGAGTCAGCCTAATATACCATCTGTATCTGTTGACCACATCACACCATCATGTGGCTACTGGGTCAGCATGTCAGTGCAAAGGATAAGTGAGAAAACAATATTTCCAGTATTTTCACACAGAAAATTGACTTCACTTTGTGTTCTAGAGTAGAGAATCAATAGGTAACATAGCCGCCGTATCAATTCCTGGATGCTTGAAATTATTGTAGCAAGCATGGAGGGGGAAGAAAGCCAGGGGTTGAGCGAGTACGTCCTTTTAGTTCTGAAGTGGTTGAGAATCCTGGCAGGATCGCCAATTGTGACCGGGGTTCGTCGCAATAAATTTATAAAACCGCGTTTGTTGTTAAATTCTCCTTTTATTCACTTAAACCAAAAAGAAACAAAACCAAACCCATAACTGTAAAGAAAAGATAAAAGAAAGAACTTAAAACCTAAAACAAAAGTAGCAATTAAATATATGTACAAATCATCAAATATCATCTTAAAAAAAGCCCGTTGTCTTACAGTCCACTATGTAATAATTATAAATACATGTAAAACACGTGAATCTCAAATGCTTTAAAATCAAAGAAATATGTTGTTCATACTAGGTGACTCTCTTTAGATAACTAATTTAATAAGAACTCATTCCACAACATGTTACAAAACACTTCTGCCAGTGTGTTTACATATATTTATATAAAAAAAGAATAAATGAAAACAAAATAGAATTTAGTACATACCCTGGCTGTGGGGAATAACTAAGGTGCGGCTGGTTGGCCCAGCGGCCTGTGGTACACTGGCAAGGTGGGTGAAAAATAGCTATTTGCCCTCAATTGAGCAGATGTCCAGGACCAGTTATCAAATATCTAAAGGGGTACTATTATACTCTGTTACTTACTGAAGCTGTTACATTGGACACAGAAGGAGGCGCAATCTGCGATTGGTACACGAATGATGCGACAGTAAGATGAACGGGGTCTCAAGTTAGTTTTCCATTGATGATTAAGGACAAATCTGCCCTTTTAAGTGGGGTGGACTCATAATCTTAGTGCGATTTCAGTGAGAGAAAACAAAATGGCTTGTGTTTTGTTGTGAAGTAGGAAGACATTTTGTAACACTTCTTCAAATTACAATTAGCAAAAACAGTTTCCTGTATTTCTAAGTGTTATGGAAATTATTCCTTTTTTTTTAAAAAAATGGCAAAATTATACATTTTCATGGCATAATTACAATTCAGGCATGACCAGGTGCATTCAAATGAGCAAACAAGCTAGTTTTAGGTCAGTGTTTTTGAGAGGTTTGAAATGACCTGCAGGGATTTAGGGAGCACACTACTTACATGTAAGTGTTGTAACTTAAAGAGAAGCCACCAGGGTCAAAAGGGTAATGATAAAGAATCACTTGTTGATGTATCTGTCTTTGATTCCTGCCGCTATAGTCCAGGATACAGATTCATTGATAAGAATGTCAACATTGTGTTATTAGATATATGTTTTTCACCAGTTCACAAGACCCCCTCCTCTAATGCATTGTGCTGTTCTGTTTGGAGGCTGTACACCCCATTGTTATAATACACTCCCATTGTGATGGACAAAACTTTCGCAGAAGAAGGCGAGTAGGGATTTCTGTCCGATGGATTACACTAGATCCCTCCCCTCCCACCACCATGAACTGAACTGAATATTTTTGTCATCCTCACAAAAGTTTCAATTTGTGCCCCCTCATTTTTTTTTTCATGTACAGAAGACAGCCTGGAGGACAACAATCCGCTGCACTACTTAATAACAAATGTGACGACTCTGAACTGGGTAGTGCATAAACACTCTAATCTGTGGAAAGAATCGAGATCTGCCACAATCTGTTACCACCAAAATTGGATCACATAGTACGCTTCAACAATTTTGGGAGCATGCTAATTATATGCTTCAGACAATGACTTAAATGCTCAAATTTTGTCTTACCAGCCCTTTTCCCCGTGGAGGGTCAACAGACGAGACAGGTGAAATACGCTTATGCTCTCCCATACAACTGATTAGTACTATCACTGCTAAAAACAGTATGACACTCTCTTTACCTAGAACAGTTATTCAAGCACTCCTTCTCTATCTTTCCCCCTTGCCTTTTCATTATACCTGGACGAAAGCATACATATTGCTTCCTCCATCCCTCCCCTTTTTGCTATCTCCCTACCTCCCTTTTTGCCATCTCCCTCCCTCCCTCCCTCCCTCCATCCATCCATCCATTCCATCATCAATAAAAATAGATAATCCCTACCCTGAGAACACCTTACACTATTTCTTTCCATAAGAAACTTGAAATTTATTTCCTTCCTAAGATATTTTTAATTAGCTTAATATTGCTCAAATTACAATTACAGATGAGTGTGCAGGTTGGTTTGTGGATGTGATGGGATAAGCCCATGAAATTGATAGCGAGAGTATCTCAAGCATATCATGAAAATCATTTGTAATTAATAACTTGACGATTGTACTCGTGTTATTCATTGTTCACATGTTCACAATTTGTTTGTTTCCCCAAACTGTTTTCCTTTTTTTATAATTGAAAAACATCATCTCAATAAGAAAAAAAATTCTGTTCATGGGGAAAATTCTTTCTTCACAAATTTGAAAATATTGTTTTTAATTTTTTATGAGATAAGAACTTACAGTTTGCGCCATAGAAAAGCTAGAAAGTCTTGCTCAATTTTTTTTTGAAATAATTACAAAAATCTCATCTTTGATTGACATTTTCACATCCATCAGAATTTAATCCGTAGACTCCTCTTCAATCTGATAGCTTTGTAACCTCCCTTGCAAAATATGACTAAAATGTTCACTTTGGGCCTGAATCCCCCCTCCCAAAAAAAAGAGGGAACTTCACTCAATTTTTTTTTAGTTATATCCTCAGACAGGTCTTTGTGTACGATAGGATCCAATACTAATACTGACAATGAGCAGGGCACATTTTGGCAAATCGAAACTTTTCCGATAAGGCCACAAAAAAAAAAAAACATTATTAGATTGGTGTAACCAACCTAATCAATTTTTTTGGGGGAATGAAAAGTTAAGTTGGAAAAAGCACCCAAAATTCCTCCTGAATTGTGTGCTTTTTGGAAAACTGGAAAGGTACCCAAATTATGTGGATTTTTTTTTATTTCAAACAAAATAATTAAATAAAAGACCTAAATTAGCCAGCATTATGCCAAACTAACATTGTTTTGTAGGCGTGATGTAGGTGATCATGTGATCAAAAATAATTTTTATAGAAGATTAAGCAAAACTAAAGTGAGTGACACCAGATGACACAAAGTGAAACCCTTAAACTAGACATTTCAGGATTGATTCTTTCAAAATCATATGCAGGGTTTTTAATGCCACAAGAGTCATAGACTTGCCACAAGACACTATGAGTTACAATATGCTCATCCACCAAGGACATGGTTCAGCGAGTTGTACTTGTACATACATTGACATGACCTGACCTTGTGTGATCGGGGTATCATATATCATACCCAAAAACCAGGGGTGTATTTTCTAAATACATTGGTGAATGAAAGCTACTGAACTGTGGCAAGGGAATTGAGAGTATAGCTAATAGTGAGAGTCCAAGACTTGCTACAAGTGTCCTAGACTCCCCTCACAAACCTAGGTTTAGACTCAAGCTTTTTGGAGTGAAGCATTTCTATGGTAAAGTCTACACAGAGAATACTCATTGATGTTAAAAGTACATCACTTTTGAGTCGTACCACATTGACAAGCATGCCTGGCATGCAGATAGAGCACCAAACGGAAATCCCCTGTTCTCACTATCGATACCAAGTGAACAAGTGTTTGTATTTTATCTCCCATCCCCCTTATCACTCCGCCACAATTGTCAGCTGATCTCCATCTTGTTCCGACGGCACTCTCCCCTATAATAGCTCGTCTCTGGGGTTCCCTCCTCGTTTGCTCGAGGAAAAAGTCTTCAAGACACTGTTAGCTTGTCTGACATGCCGTCTCGTCGTAGACAATGGTTTTTTAACAACGGCAGCTCTGTTACAGCTCTCCAAATGGCTCGGGGAGTCGTGAGTTAAATTTCGCTACTGTTGCATTTGGATGTTATCAATTGTGATGAGAAAAGCGATTTAAGTACGTTATATTGGCCGTCTGACACAAAGCTTGTTCAGGCCTTAAGAGATTGTTCAATCACCCCTAATATTTTTAAAGAAGTCACTCCACTTGTGTGAAGGTTACTTTGGGATTATTGTATGTGTTGGTTACTTGTGGGTGTTGTTGTTATGTTGTTGTGTGTTTGTGGTACTTGTGTTGTATTATTTGTGACTTGGTGTATGTCCTGTGTCCTTGGTGTCTGTCTGTGTCCTTTGTGTGTCTTCTTGTCTTGTGTTCTGATCTGTGTCTTTGTGTGTCTGTCTGTTGTCCACCCTTTGTGTGGGTGTTGTGTCCTTGCGTGTTGTTCCATCTCTACAACGTGTGTCATTTCGTCGCGGGTCTGTTTTCGTGTTTTTTTCTGCTGTCTCTCTTTCCTTTTGTTTCGTCTGTTCTGTTTCTCTCCCTATTTGGGGGTGTGGGTGGGTGCCGTGCATGTGTCAGGCGGGACGCTAAGATGTGTGAGTTGTTGACCAAAAGGGTAGGAAAAGGACGGGGACCATCAACTGCATGGCCCGCAGGCGGGGAAGCCCGGAAGCAATAAAACAAGATTTGACAGGCAAGGAAATTGAATGTGTTATCCCAACACATCCGGCGTGGAGGGCGAGCAGGAGCGCATTCGGGAGAAATGAGGCGGGGCTTGCGGCAGCGTGTTGTACAACCAGCCGCATCATGAATCAATGACAAAGATAACGTTAGTCAGCACATTTGACAAAGTCTTAATCATTTTGTGAGCATGGGAGTAATTAGCCCAACCCATCTTGATGATGCATAAGAAGAAAGAAAAAGTAATTAGAATTTTCATGAGTCGTGGGGATGGTTTTATAATTTTTCCTTTGTTCCACGTTTGTGATGAGTCTTGCAATCATAGTTTCAATTCGTATGATGTCATAAAAATTGTGTAAATATTTTTAATTTAATTTAATACCATGTTCACTTTTATTTGGTCAGCATCATGAAGAAACTTAAAATATAAAAGAAAGGGAAATTAAAAAGGTTACTTTACGAGGGTAAATTAACAATAAATGTCATTGCTTCAAATGTCTAATGTCCACAATGGTTAACCATATTAAAATAGGTGGAATTTTTCCTCAGAGCATTTTAAATTTTAAATCACAGACACAACTTAAAAAAGGTAACGGCTCAAAAGAGAGAAACCTGCGTAATAACATACTCATTAAATATTTAACAAAACTGGGCACCTGTAACAACATTTCTATTAATAATTCACCGATTTGCCCTCGTGGTTTTATTTTTTTGATTGAGGCGCAACAACGTCTTAACAACAATCAGTCCCATTCATCACCTTGAAAGCCCCTGCCCATATATGGTCATTTGCGTTGACCTCTTTTTCACACTGGACCTGCAGCCAACCGAATAATACTGGATTTTTGGCAGTGAATCAGTTAGTCATCGTCATGACAACAGATGAGGAGAAATGAGAGTGTAATGTAAACTGGAATGAGGCCGACATCCATCTATCGTGTATCAATTAATCATTGAATATTTTGGGGAGGGTGATCACCGACTGAGTAAATATACTAAATTGAGTGCATGTGTGAGTGTGTGTGTTTGAGGAAGATGTGAGATTTATGTAAAAATTACATTTCAGGGAAAATGTGACCTGATTGGGCCAAATGAGTCACAAATATTGTGCAAGTAGATTTTGCGTGAGGAGGAAAGATAGCTTGGAAATTCGTACATTTTGAAATTGACGTGCATTGAAACAGAAACAAAACTGAAATTGGATCTCTGTTTGTATCCAATTTTGTTGAGAAAATGCCATCAAATTAAAACAAAATAGAGCCAATTAATGTCTTAAAGGTGCCCACCCGATTGCAATGTATAATTTCTGTGTTTCAAAGGCCATTACAACACACATTAATTCCAAAATCTCACTTCAATTTGACATACCATTTTAACGTGAGCAGTAATTGCGTTATTACAACAGCCCATAGGTTATTGTGCAAATGAGCCATATTAATGCTCATAACATCATAATGGGATAGATAATAGATAATATTTTGCAGATAAAATGAGAAAAATACAAGGCTTCCACCGATACCAAAATGTCAGGTTTGTTTGAAAGGGCGAGGGTAGGGTCAAGACTGACGATTGGCGGGTGCTCCTTTAACACTATCAAAATTAACCTGTGTGTGTATGTGTGGGTGGGTGGGAGGTTGTTGTGTGTGGGTGGGTGGGTGGGTGGGAGGTTGTGTGTGTGCGCACATGTGCGTGTGTGCGCTAGTGGGGAAATAGAACTGCAAACCTATTACAGAAACGATGTTAAGGAATAACAACAATCTTGTCTTAAATTTCACCCAAAAATGTATGTATTCATATCGCTAAAAAAATAATTGAACAGCCACTTATCTTTCCTCCCCCCTCTAGCTATTTATTGCCTTCTGATTATTTAACATAGCATCAGTAATATATCAGAGGAGCTAAGATATTGCTGAAAAAACATAGGGTCTATATTCCCATGTTATTGATGGACATATTTGAATTATTTATAGAGTCAATTCACCATTATGACTCAGACCCAGTTTTAATAAAATTACAACAAGCGAACTGAAGAAACATGATATATCACTATTGTTGCCTGGAAAGCCATGTCATTAAAATTACTAACTGGAAGTAGAGAATATTTTTATTTTCGCCCCAAGGTTATATTTAAAAGGGTTTAAATATTGTTGTTTTTATATGATAACCAGTGATTTGGAAGATATTTAGATGTATATTTTATTTCAGCAAGTCTTTTTGTGATGGTTTTTTAAATACCACGGTGGAAGTCCGGTTTCAGATTTTGAGGTCTGCTGAACTAGGCAATATGTCACGTCTGAAATTGCTCGTATGAAAATAAAATCGGGCCAAAATTTTTTTGAGTTAAGTCTTGATGCTATAATTTATTTTAATATTACCCTGGGTTTTTTGCCTAATGGGCCGGAAATTTGCTGGCTGATGCTGCTGTTGTTTTTGTCGTTTACTACAAATTGATTTTACTCGTCCTTGAGCGTATTAATTGTATCTTAATTTTTTTTCTTTGTTTCTTCCAAGGAAAAGTACATTTGCTATAGATGACATTTTGGTTGTGAGGAGAATAAAAGAAATGAAAGAGTAACGAAGGACATTTTGTGTTTTGATATAAATTGCTTTTAGGGGGAGGTAGTTGTATTAGTGACGAGCTGTGATTGAATATAGAAAGGTTTGTTGTTATATCATGTGATATTCATGTTAATAATCCCATTTGGGGGTTGGTGCATGACAAATAGAAAGGAGGAAGATGTAAGTGCTTTTGAAATCCATGGCAACAATAAGTGTATTTTGGCTTGTTTAGTGAAATTATTCCATTAGAAGAATTGCGCTTGTCATTAAGCTCTCGGCTGCACTTTCACTTTATTCAAAAAAAACAATTAGGCCTGCTGGGAAATCAGCAAAATTTGGTCATTTATTCTGCGAAAGTGAGACGGAAAGGGGATGCCCTACGATTTGATAACACAAACAATCGAAGGCAATTACTGCCAATTAGGTAGAGGGTAAGAAATACGGCCTCATGGGAAATGGACGTTGGGATAAATGGTGAGTGGAGTAATGACATGCCAATCACACTGCATTAAAGAAAAATGGGTTTAATATTGAAAGAAATGCAATTTTAATCTGAAATGGACTGGCTGAAATGGACATTTAGCAAGTCAGATTTCATAAAATAATGGCGAAAGGAGCGGAAATATTCATCGTATTCCTAAAATAATCAAGTTTTAGAATCGCATAAGAGCTCATAAACTTCGGCATCTCCATCTATCTCACATGCAGTGGATTCTCTACAGGTTTACCTCATAAGCCATGAGCTTTCAAGGTGGTTCACACAAAGGTCAATTTGGAGCGCTAAGAGAGTCGTTGACTTTATATTAAAACTTAGCATGTTTGGGTGCATTTGAATAGATTGGTTTGCATTCATGCATGTTGATGAGACACAAAGAAATATAATGTGGTCATGTAAATGCATAATATTTCTGCGAAAAAAATGACGAGGTTTTGTGAGATCCGGACATCTGCTGTGTGCAGGTTGTTGCGAGGAAAAAATATGTATTGTTATGGTGTGATATATATCAAAATATTAATGTTCCAGACGAAAGCGCAGTTCCAATCCGAATTCCAAATTTTTCAAAAATGAATTTAATTTAGCACATAGCTCTATATGATCAAAGGCTTTTTATTTCTCTTGGATCAGCTGGCTTAACCCTGGTTTAAACTAGTATAACTCTATATGATCAAAAGCCTTTGGGATCAACTGGCTTAACCCTAGTTTAAACTAACATAGCTCTATATGATCAAAAGCTTTTTATTTCTCTTGGATCAGCTGGCTTAACCTTAGTTTTAAACTAACATTAGCTCTATATGATCAAAAGCTATTTTATTTCTCTTGGATCAGCTTGCTTAACCCTAGTTTAAGACTCAAAATTGAAGATTCACAGCAAATATCAGGGAATTTGTTTTGAGAAAATTCTCGGATTTCTTGTAAAAATTTATTTTGAAATTTATTTGAATCCAGTGAATAAACGATTAGGTCTAAGATGGGTACAGTCAAGTCTATTGAGGATTTGATTGGATATTTAATACATGGGCTCCAATTGCTTATGTCAAGCCTTGTACATCAAAATATCTGTTCAGTCAGGCACTCATCCGAGTCATTTGAATATCCTATATCAGTCCACAACCCAGTCTAAATTGACCTTAAAGCTGAGAATATTATGGTTTTTGCATGCTTCCTTGTTACAAAATTGAACTAGATTTTGGATGTTGTTCTTTAATTTTCCTCCACAAATTGGATGGTATAGCGGATACCAAATGGCAAACAATATTCATAATTAAAAGGAAGAAATATTTCCATCTTCCCAAGGTTCCTCTGGGACTGAATATAGTTATTTTTCCATTTGCTCACAAATCTAGTTGCAGAACTTGGGTAGAATTTGATTAAGACGTTTTCAGAGTAATGTATAAGAGAACACAATTACGTTAATATCAAGGGGGAAATGTTTACTAAATTGGAAATAGATTAAAATAACACCGTGTAGATCTCTTAAAGCTATGGGAAATAAGCAAGAGCTTTTTGAAGAGCTTTAGTATAAGGAGGAATTACTGGGAGACCGGCCATATTCAGGAAGATCTTGTGTTGACTCAACATATAAATTGATGGGATATGTATCAAAACTGATTTGACTGTAAGTTTGATAAGTGGACAGACAGACAGAGACAGACAGACAGACCAGACAGACCAGACAGACAGATAGAAACTTGGACATTGGTCACTTGCATTGGACAAATCAGGACATATTCTAGGAACAAACACTCCGAAGATGGTGAAGAGTAATCATTGACACCATGAACACAGAGTGACCGTGTGTTCTGTGCAAGCCATCCTTTTTTGTGGTCTGAAAATAATTAGCAGATTTAACAGTTCATATGTTGCAGCTGCAGCAGAAACTAGAGAAATTTTATCTGGACCTCATTTGGGCATGAGAAACTGTTACATATGTGGATATGTGTTGAAATGTTACAAAATTTGCATTGAAATATAACTCTCTTCAACTTTGGTAATCCAAAAATATTTGTAGTATTAACAATGCAGAGTGTATGTGTGTAGCTGAAACATACAAGATCTGACCAGGGGTGGAACAGGACAGCCTGCATTTTTTGCAATTATCTCTCCTCGATTAGTATGACATTAAACTCTATTATTATTTTTCATTAGAAGCTTCTGTGTAGTGTAATGTCACTGTGACTAGTGTGTACCAAACAACACTGCTCAATATGCAAAAATAAACACTCGCTCATGCAACTCGTCAAGCAAATCATACTATTTTTTTATAAGTTAGGACCCAATTTTTTTAGAACTGTTTTGTAAAGTTGGCATCTTGCATATTAATAATAATATAATAATTATGATTTTATTGTGGTATTATATCTTATTGGATAGCCGTTTGATTGATTCTCAAAATTATTGCTTTCCATAAGCAAAAATATTGGGCCCATCTCTTGACTCACACACAAATTTGATGACTTGATGTTGATAACAGAATATATTGCCCAAGCCTAGCTTGGGCAATATATTCTGTTATCAACATCAAGTCATCAAATTATTGTTAGTGTACAGGACTTTTCCTCAGTTCTTTTAAATTTGCTTATATATTAGTGCAAAAAATTAAAAAAAATTTAAAATTATATTTGACAAGAGCTTGTGTTTAACAGCTTGATGTAATTGACCCGAGTAATAATCTTGGCAAGCGTAAATAGTCAGCTTTTATAAATTTACTAGCTTCCCGCAAGATAGTTACAGAATAATGTTTGTACGTTGGTGAGAGATTAGAAAAAAGCACCACAATCAAAAAAGGGTAATTTTTGTTTTGGTGACAGACAAATGTGATTAATTAATGTTATTAGAAGAATTAACTAAGTATAGGAAACACCATTTCCTGAGTCGCAAATTTTCGAGCTCAACTACAAAAGGGATTTGGATGACATTTCGCATACAAATGTTGTGTAATTTCAAGCTATACTATCATAGCACTGGTTGTACCTCCAGCATATCCCTCTCAGTACTGACCAATTAGGCTTAACCAGCGAGCATGTTAGCGCGAGCTTCACAGCGCAAATTGAATACTTCGAAGGACATCAAAGAAACTGCGTCTTCGGTCATAAGGGACAAACGGAATAAGTGCCTGTTTATAACTTTCTAAGAAAAAGAAAAACCTTCAGGAGAAATATTCTGTTCCAAACAAAAGAATTTTCTATTTCTTTTCTTCTTTCTTAGTGTTTGGAGGGCCCCCTGAATAACATGATTACAAGTATACACATACACATTCCATGAAAGTTGTAAGAACAGAACACCACAGCAATAAATGTTGAACGATAATAAAACCAAACCCAACCCCCCCGTACTAAACCAATCAAGAACAATCCCAGATAAACAAGTAGGAGAGAGAGGATGGGATGGCATTGCTATCATCGATTGTTTGTTAACCCAGATAGAGCGATCGATTGACTCCGAAGGCTCTTTTGATAATGCTTCCTTTCCTGGCCCGAAAGATGGGCCGCGCCGCATATTATCATCACTT
The DNA here is from genome assembly GCA_023653785.1 of Ophioderma brevispina. NCBI lineage: Eukaryota > Metazoa > Echinodermata > Ophiuroidea > Amphilepidida > Ophiodermatidae > Ophioderma > Ophioderma brevispina. The sequence continues at coordinate 60,832 of JAMKCH010025733.1, read as the reverse complement.
TATTGCAATTCTAAAAATATTATGTATTGATTTCGGGAGGGGCTGGCCACTGCTGTGTTTTTTGGGTTACCGATGGTAACGTTATCCGGTAACGGAAAACTGCCATTGAGGAAGCGAAAAATGAAAAGGGGGAAAAACGAAGTTGTAACATGCTACTCCTTTAGGACGTTTTGACATCGCAAAGGGAAAGAAGTGAGAAAACTCATGTCATTCTTTCACATTGGCAAAAAAAACGCCTGAATAAAACATGAACTCAAGGGAGATGCGATCTCTTACAGTTAAAAATACTAGGGTAAAAGAGTGCATGATTGCCTTGTGAATAAATATTCCACTTAAAGTTTGGGCCAAGAGCGCTAATGGCGTTTGTCTGAAATCTGCATTGGGCTGTTTTGATAACTGAAAGCTCTTTACCCCATGCCTTTTTGACAAGGAGTAGTGTGATCACTTGATCTTCGCGGGGTCCGAGCTTCGCGATTCTCGTGTTTTTTGCCGTTTCCCCGAAGAGCTTAGGCGCGAGTCGGATTCCGTCCAAACAACCCGCCATTTGCTTTTGTTTTGACCCTGAGTAGCTCTCGAGTGGCTCGGTGATGTTTTTACAGAATCGTCATTAATTCTATTTTCATCCCAAATATTATCTTGTGCAACGGGCTAAGTAGTGGTAACTCAATACTGTTCATATAACAGATAACGGAGAAAATTTCGATATCCTGTTTCATTTTATAAGCAAACTGACTCATTGTAGGCGAGAGGAGCTTTCAACACCCTTACTTAGATTTTCATGTTCTAATGGGTTTTTTAAAGCCACTCTGGTCTTAAATCATTCTCTCTCTCTCTCTCTCTGTCTTACTCCGTCATGCAAAAGCATTTCCTCAATTTCATCTTAACTCTGAACCCATAATGATGTTAACCACTTATGTTTCAAAGCTGTGTTTTGAACTCAGCAGCAAAAGTGTCTTGTCCCATGTTTTTGTACTAAAGCTCAAAAGTTAATTACTTTGGATTATGAAAGCCAATTAAACGCAGTGGGGGAAATGGGAAAAATGGGTTTAAAAATTAAGTGCCTAAGTTGTATTTCTATCTTGGTAAGAATTTTCTCATAGTGATATTGGTTAATTGAGGGAGAAGTCAATCTAATAAACCAGCATATATCAGTTTGTATTGGGATGTAGTTTTTTTTTTTTCTTTTTAAAATTTTAATCACAATAACTGGTGGTAAAGCAAGTTACATATGATTTTTGGAGAAATATGACAAGAACACAACATTTTCTCAAATTTTGCTTTCAATCAAAAGATATTATGTATCAAATGGTCACAAGTTTCATTTTAAGTCCAAAAAACAAAACAAATGAGCCTGATGAAAAAATATACTTCTACAAGTCAGCCCGACTAATTAAAGTTGAGGATCCCCAGTTTTAATCATAAAAATTGTAATTTCAGGACATTCTGATTTGTTTCTAGCTTAACCACTATGAGGGAGTATTTTTTTTATTACAAACAAATCCAATCGTATAAAAATCTTGACATCAAGAAGAAAATTATGTGTGCCATAAGAAATGTGGTGTTAAGGGAAAGGTCATTATATACATGGGGAATGGAGGATTTGAGGAATACAAAAACATTTTGAAAGCGAGGGGGTAACATGAAAATTTCATCAAGGAGAGTGAGGAAACATGAAATTTTAAATATAGAAATTTCATAAAATCAGGGAAAATGCAAAATTGTGAAACAGAAACGAAGGGAACATGAAAGTTTTTGCTGCGAAAAAAGTCCAAGTCCGTTTAAATAAAGACTGCTCCCTAAATGGGTCTTATGTTTACATCTTGCACAAATTTTGAGTACTCATAAAATGCTAGTTATTCAAAGAGGATCAGGAGATCTTGTAAATGAATGTTATAGAGAGCAGAAGATATTTTATAACTAAGCGATATTGTTGATAAATTGCAGTTAAGACAAAATAATATGAAATAGTACTCCACTTCTGATTCAACTGCAAATGTACTATTAGGCCTTTACCATCAATTAGCAACTAGCACTGGCTAACCTGGCCTTTGTTGAAATATGACGTTTTAAAACCGCTAATGGCTCGGTAATATATCACTAAACAAATAATCATTTCGTAAGTCATGCGTTGTCCATCGTGCGAGGTCATCGTCCACTATAAGCTCTCCAGCTTGTTTTCGTCACTCAGAAGAAATGATTTTTTTTCTTCTTTTAAGATACTGATTTCTTTCCATTCACATTATTCTTTTACCTTCCTCTCTTTTTTCCCTTCTCGTATATATGTCTCCTGCTCAGTTCAATCTTTTCTGTAGCTCGTTCTCCATCTCTGCACAGAACTTGACCTTTCCCAAAAGTGCATGTTTCTGTGTGTGTATCCGGACAAGAAGGGAAATCAAAACGGCAAAATGCCTTCGGGCTCTTGGTTGGTTTTCGGTGTTCGCCACCGCGACAACACAGCCTTTGCATGGAATAAGAATATTGTTAGGCCCTTCTTCTCTTTATTGAGTGAAGTAATGCTGTTAAAGCTTTTCCGTTTGTGGGGAGCAAATTAATTCACTTTATCCAAACGACAGACTCATCAATGGCTTCCCTACCTTGTCTGTCTTGCCCACAGCGGAGTATCCTCGGGAGAACTCGATTCAAATCGAATGACCCACATCTCAGAGCAGTAAAGGTGTAAACTAACTTATCATCACTGGGCAATCCTTGTGGAATTCGGAGCTTTACATGCTCCTAAAATAGGACAGGAAAAAAATCATGTTTTAACACGGTACATTTTTATCAAATTCTCCCAGTCATCAACAGGAGCCGTTAGGAGTTCATGCATATAATGCCTCCTCAGAGAACAAATACATGAATATAACTGCACAATCTACAGCTACAATCGGTCTATATTAAGTCATTGTGTGGCAGAATCAGACGACAAATAATACTTTTCCTTTAACCAGAGAATCAAATAAATAATTGATGTCTCTCTCTCTCTGCTAGTATTAGACTCAAGTGTATAGAAGATAAATCAACACATGTCCTAGTTTTAGTTTGAAAGGCGAAATGTGCCTGCATTTTCAAACAAAAATTGCATGTATATAGAGAATTGTATCGCCAAATGTTGACAGACAAATTAATTAGAGCAAACGGGCCGGTCGTGTACTTTCCAGAATATGATTGTAACTCTGTGCATGAATGTGGGTTTGAAGAGAAATTAGGGGAACGTTCACTTGCATTCGATCAATACATTGATTGTAAATCAATCACAGTTAGGTTCAGACAGTAAGACAGGTGTTTCATCAAAAGCCTCCTGTACGATTGGCATGTCAATTATGATATTAAGAGAGGTGGAGAGACGTCATAACTGTCCAATTATAAGTTGGGGTATAGCCATTTTAGAGTCCGGAATCAAGCAATGTATATGTTATATGTGCACCTTTTGTAGTATGAGCACAGTTGTCAGAAATATTTCAACACCAAAGATGAAAGTAGGGTTGTCTAAAAAGCATAAATTAATGTTGCGCTGTGTTTTGAAAGCCTGCATTCTTATCAAAGGAGAATGGCTGAGATGTGACTGTGGAGGCAGGGCCTCTGTAATAAAATGAATATAGACCGGTATGGTTATAAGCTTGGAATGTTCAAACTAAGGGGCATTCAGTGACATTGAACTTGGAAAAGGATCTTTTGGCATGAGAGAATGTGTGTGAATTAATTTCCAAACAAAATACTCATAAAAAACCTATAGCTTTGTGAGGCAAACATTCCTTTTCGAAAAAATGGGGCTTGCAGAGGGAAACTTTTGTGTAAGAGAGGTCTTTAAGGGTGACAATGGGAAACAGATGGAGAAATGAGTGGTATATTTCTTAAAAACTGCTAGGAATTGTTTTAAAATTAAGTTCATGATTCTGATAAGAGGGTCAAAAGTTATACCTGTTCCATTTTTTTTTAAATTTGGTGAAGTGGCCCAAAATGAACATGTCAACAAGGTTTTGACCTTGCACCTTACATGTACATCTTCCATGATTTCTGGTGAACTTGGGCTCCTGGTAATGTGGACAAACTGGCGGGTGCCACTAAGTGTCAAATGTCAACCCCCCCAGGAAATAATTTCCATGGTTAATATCCAAAAATGTTCTCATGTTTCTCGACTCAATATTCCCATTATTGGTAAAGAAATGATGCAATATAACCTGTATGTATAAATGCAATATTCTCCCCAATCAAAAAATCTACATTCCAAGAATTTGACTTAATTTTGAGACACAAATTGAACAAGACTTTGCAAAAATGCCTAAAATGTGCTGCAAAGCCATCAAAGTTGACGAAAGGGGATTAAATTGTTATGAAAGACCCCTATGAATACTAAAATTTGAATGTATTTCGAAAGGCAAGTTTGATTTTTGTGGTTCTGCGCAGACTATTACTTGACATAAGAGTTGTAAAGACAAATAGTAATCAAGCTAAGTAGATCTTTATCGAGCCTGGCGGTGATTTATTTCCATGGCAGAAAATTTTAACTGAAAATCTTTGGCAAGTAATAGACCTGTTATTCACAAGCAAATCCACAGAAATGTCCAATCATGCACATAAGCTGCTACCTTGGCATTTAGTTGTATAAATTACTCTTTAAAAATTGGCATGTGCTACCTTAAATTCACGCAACAAAATAAATGACCAAAAACACTACGAGCAGGAAAGCAGGCATGACATGTAAGGGCATTGATTTGTATTGCTTTGGTACTGTCGTATCTCCCACCTATATCTGCGATGGCACAAGTGTGGCTATCAAAAGATCATTCCTCCATAAAGAAATCATTAAGCAACCCTAAAGGAAACCGATAACAGTAGCTGTTAAGCCCTAGAAATCATCACAGATACGGCCATCATCACAACTACAGCCCACCGTAGTGTAACTTATCGTTTGTGAAGTGCCGCACATCCCCAGAGAGTATTTTAACGCGGAATAAACGAAGGCAAGTCGGCGGCAATTCCTATCACGAAAAACGTGTTAGTCAATGCGGGCTGCGACGCCGGGTGGTGGTGGGTGGTAACACTGTCAGACGTGTAGTCTACATCGAAAAGCTGGACATGAAATGTAAACCAGCGGTTTCGATGGAGTAAGTTTCAATCAACTCCTTCCTTGGGTGATTGAGCTGCGGCATTTTAAGTACGACAAGGCAGATAACGTGTTAAATATTGGGGATAAATTATTGCCTGGTTTTTTTTTTGCTTAATTTATTTGTTTTCAATTGTAGGAAGAGTGGCAGCAAATAATTTGCGTGAAACGTGAACTTCGGATGAGAGTGGCATTACGAGCACTTAGAGACATTGGCCTTGTTTTTTTTTTCTCTCTCTAGCTTTCCTTTTCTTTCTTTTTGCTCTCTTTCCTTGATGCACATATTTTCATCTGAAAAAAAAAAGTGAAAAATAAATTGATTAAAAGAGAGGTATTGGAAGGTGAAGCCACAATATTTAGACTGCAATCTTTATTCCTCCATTGTGGATTTTTTTACAGGGCCGTATAAAAAAGCTGAATGACGTTGCTCAATTTTGCTGATTTGTTTTATCTGCTAATTGTTGAACATTTCTTTATGCCATCAGCATCTTTATTTCTCGCAGAGCATTTTTTTTTTTTAGTAATGTAGCATCGAGTGAAACAAATTACTTTACAGGCCAAACATAATTGGGTAGTTTTGCATACATTTCAATGTTTGCAGACTAATCATGGCGGAATGTTGCTATAGTAATCTGACATTGCCGTATTTAGATTGCCAGAAACAAATTCCAAAGGAATTACTGTTGTGTACTTGGTTGTATTCATTTGAATAAAAAGATGTATAATTTACTGTTAAGGATTTGTCCATATTTTAATTAATATACCTGCGATCTAAAGAGTTGATTTAGCAATTAAAGATGATGGGGAAAGGAACTTAAAAGTGTCACAGAGATAGGCGTGTTGTCCGCCCCTGGGTCCGCCTTCGCACCCTTGTCCGTTGTACCTTCGTCCCCCTGTCCTATCCCTCCCTACCATCCATGCATCCTACCTCCACTCCCCATACCCTGCCTACTGTGCTTGCCCCCTCTGCCTCATGCCACTCGTGCACACCACACACATCATGCATGCTGCACACACATGCTGCACATTCATATGTAACAACCCCACACACACACCCTTTGTACACATTACATGGGTGTTTACAGATAATAAAAAATTGGCAAGATATCTCATGCCACTTTTGTGAGTCAATTTCTGTACATTCATGCAATAAAAATATATGAGCTGCCAAAGTCAGTCAGTGCATGTAATTTTGGGAATTCAAATTATGTGTCTCTTTATAAGACAATGGTTTTGTTATAATTGCCACCAAGAGACGATATCAGTAGCTTCCCACAATGCATTGCTTCCCATGGAGATTTTTGTACAGGTAGTCATGTGAATCGTTAGAGTCAAAACATTCTTAAAAATGCAAGTTTGTGATCAGTGCTGTTAATTTAGCCATGTTTCATCTCTAACGATTCACATCAGTACCTGTACAAAACCTCCATTGGAAGCAATACATTGTGGGAAACTACTGATATCTTCTCTTATTGCTACCATTGGGATTGCTATTTACACACAGAAATTAAAAAGGCATTTTTTTTTCTGCTGTTAAAAATTGTCTAACTACACTATACATGAGACATTTGGTAGCATTATTTTTTTGATCAAGTGGATGTGTAAAAGGTTTTTTGAAAAATCTTATCATTTATGTGATGTAAAACAAAATAAAGGGATTCAGCATGCTGGAAAACCTTGTATTTTTTGAAAATTGTTTTCCAGATTTTGACAATTTCTAGAATGGAAACCCATTAATTTAACTTGGATGTGGCAAAATGTGGAATTTAAAGTAAAACGAGTCAAGTTTATTCTAAAAATTAGGTTATTTTTAAGGATGGTTCATTTTGAAGATGAGATATTGAGGCTGAAGTATGAGGTGAGAAATTTGTTTGGAATCCAGTTAAAAATTCATGAAAAATTCATGACAAATTGTGGATAAAATTTTGTTGCGAGGAAGCTGCGAGTACATGTATCATGAGCAGCCTTTGTAAGGCGACTAGATTTAATGTTAATGAGCTGCGTTGGTCACATGAGTCACCCACCGCATTGTCCTGACATTCTTTGCAATTTGCTGGGCGATTACTTGCTAATTACATTCATGGGAATATGATATTAGTCATCGTCATTGTGAGACCATTACGATATTGGTCAGTCAGAGAGCCACTGAAGTTGGTGGACACTTGTGTCGCAACACCTGAAGCACTTGTTTTTGCATTTCTCTTCAACGCTGGTGAAAGCTCTTGTGTTGCCGACATAGAGCAAACATAAGCGAATGCCATTACATTACAATGAGCATTGGTCACTTTGCCAGTATGTGAAGACTGGGTATGTGTGTACTTATTTGAACTTCTCTCACAATAAATTATGAACATAAACTAAAAACGATTAATTTTGGCATTTTCTTATTTTTCAATATTCTGAGTTGGCCTTTGCTGCTGCAGGTCGGTGCCAAATGATGGGGTTGATTTTTGCCATTATTCACCAATAGCCCAAGTACACTTTGCAGTCATCAAATGATTTCCCTATAAATTCCAGATTTAACCAGAAAATGAAATTTTCCCCATTGTTTTGGACCAAGAATTGGTATTTGTCAAAAGATTGTAGCCAGTACCACATGGTCAGGAGTTAATTTTATACTGATAAGGTTTTTGCCATCAGGGATGACTCACATCCTCATTTCCAGGTGCCACAGTTCATTAATCTGAGTGCACCAACACTGCTGAACTGGTGACCCCATTAGCAGATCAGCAGCTCACACATTACCATCCTTCATATGTCAAATTCTCAAACTGCATTGTAACCCTGGACTTTGCATGCGAGACTGAGCGCGGCGAGATTTGGCAGCCGTCATGTCGTACACACACAAGGGCAGGTGCAGTGGTGTTATTAATCACCGCGCCAACCTGTTTCGCGAAATGTGCAAACGAATGAAACAAACAATCTCTTGCAATTGTCACTTATTTTATGAAAAGGAACTTGGGCCACTGGCAGGTGCAGCGCGGGCTGGCGCGACGACCTGCCGTATAAACACGCACAAAAGGGGTGTTATCGTATTTCATACTCTCTTCTTCTGCTGATTGCTGTGGTTGTGTCAAAGGATGGTATTGTGGCCGCTCAATTAAGGTCTGTCCAGGAATACTGAGGATTTATTTTGAATGTGATATTCTATTAAATTGAATAATGTGTGTGGTAAATGTAGGGTAGCGTAAAACGGGGGTTGATCTGTGTTATTATGAAAATCTTTTAAGATGGATGTAGCACTTACAATAGTGTATATTTTATTGCTCTAATTTTTGTCACCACATACCATTTTTTCATCATCATCAGCAGAAGCAGCAGCAGGTCCTCATCGTCTTCATCCTATCACCTTCATCAGCACATTTTCATCATCTTATCTTCATCTGCATCATCATTTCATCATCATCTTCATTTTATAGCCATCACAACTTCATGTTCAACTTTTTATCTTCATCTTCATGTTCATCTTCATCCATATCTTAATCTCCATCTTCATTTTCCTTGATCTTAATCTTCATCTTCATCATCTTGTAAGATCACACTCACCAGTACACAGAAAATAGAAAATCACAGTAAATATATTCATTCCCATTACTAGGAGTAAATGGTGATTATCTAAAAAAACCAGTATGTCGTAGAAGATTCCTGTAGTATTTGTTAAGTCTTATCCCAACCTGTTATCCTTATAGACTAGAAATTTCAAAATCTTGATGGAGTTCAGTTTTATATGGCAATTCAGAAACAGTGATATTCACTTTACCCAGTTGATTAAAGGTCCATGGACATGGCTGAGTAGACATTTCTTAATTTCTTACATTTTCGTACCTCGACAGTATCCTGATCATATCGCAACACAGATTTTTAAAAGTGAACATCGGGAAAGTGTTAAATTTCAAGGATAAATATACCCTAACTGACAGGGCCTTCTCCTGTTTTCTCGAACGCGTATCAAGATGCTGGAGTTGGATTTGACCCCGTTAATGACGTCAGAGTAACAAGTTGTAAACAAAGCTCACACGTGGGCTAACCGCACCGCACACTCCAGACATCTCTCCTCATCGGTTTCTTTGTCTGAGAACTTGAATAAAGCTGTTCTGTTCTGATTCTCCTTGTCAGTACGGTTGGCGCTGGTGCACCCGTCGACAATACAGCACATTATTATAATTTTAAGGCTCCAAATCAAGAAAAAATATGCCATGATACAACACGTACGACGCATATACCGCGAGAAGTCAACTGTGCACGTATGCAAGAAAACTGGGCCACGCGAACGTTCGTTCCACGATGACGATCATGACGCGTATCGCGTATTTGTTACTCGGACGTCACTTCTGGGTCACGCTTGCCAGCGCGATAATCACTTTCATTTTGGAATTTCCTTTGAAAGCATGTCCAAAACACATGATATTATGCCCAATTTTTATCAAATATACGGTTTCTCAATTACCGCTTCATGCAGATTTTACATTGATACCAATACATACTACGAATGAAACCATTTTTTGGTGGTATTAAAAGTATGTTTCAAGCATGTCCATGGACCTTTAAAAGTTAATTCAATGTTTGAAATAGGTGTTCTTACCATAAATTGATGAAACACAATTTTGTACATGCAACACACAATTAGACTGATGTAATGGCCCTTGGGTAGTTCCCCACAGTTAGCCCTCTCACGAGTGGAGTCAAAGGTCATCTAGAGGTCATTAGAGGTCATGGCCCCAAAATGGTCAGAATTATTAACTTGCTCGGTATATCTACATATGTTGATTAATTTTCATGACACTTGGATACATTGGTCCTTGGGCAGTGTCACATGTGTTGGTGACCTCATGTGACCTTGGTGACCTCATGTGAACTTTGTCTACATTCACAGACCAATACGGCAGATGACATGTGAATTCGGTGAACACTGTATTTTTAAATAGAGGTATACATTTGAATAGTTTTCTTGACAAGTATTTTACAAATTGATATGATGAAAGAAGAAAAATTCGAATTTTAACCACAGAATTTGAAAATCGGTTCATATAAAAAAACAACTTTTCATCTCATAGTTGGATTCTTGCGACCTCCAATTACCTGAGAAGCCAACTAAATTTAGCATTATAATGTAAAAAAATAAATCTATTTTCTCGATAGACGTTCGTGATGAAAAATATTGGGATAATTGGTGGTCATGGGTATTAAGTAATATAAAACAGCCTGTATTTATTTCTATCCCTTGGTTGTTGTGTCCATCTTCAGGCGTCGTCATAATCATTTCTAGAAAGAGTTAATATGCCGTACTTTTAAAAGTGAGACATTCACCTCATAGATAGAAATGCCAATTTACGACAAATGAACAATATTGATCTTTCAAAGTCCCTCTATGGAGTTATTTATATCTGGTGACATTTTACAAAATGTTTTCTTCTCGTGTAATATCACTTAGCCCCAGTATGTTATAGCTTTAAGGTATACCTATCATTTTCATTCAGATATGGTTAGTATTTCTATTTGCTGTACAGGTATTTACTTATTGGTAAATAGTTGTTATGTAGCTAGCTATAATTTGTGGGGAATTGAAATTCAATAGAGTGAAAAGGTGGTGTGCTTTTTTCCTATCAAGGTTGATTGAATATTTATTTGGAGTAGGGCTATAGAATTAAAAAGTGGCATTTTTTTCCTTAAATGTGTTTTGCAAATATGAAATGATTTAATTTAGTTCAGGTTGTTGCTCCACAGTGATTTCATTTTGTTAAATATATATACAACATAATGGAACCACGGGCATACTGACTCGCTGACATTTAGAGAGAAAAAAGGTTCCTCTTCAAGATATCGAGAGAGAGAGAGAGCCTGGAAAATGAGCAAAACAAGAGATAATTAAATTTGATGACCTTGCTTTTAGGCAAAGGGTCCTCGAGGTGGAAGCCGCCCCGGCCTGCATGGCAATCGCAGCATTGACATGTGCGACAGTTATCGGCGCCCAGTGAGGGACCCTCGCATTAATTTTTCTGGATGGTTTGTTGAGCACTTTTTATTATTACAGTTTCCCCTAGGCAAACAGTATCTAATTACATTCAATACTACTTGTATCCTTCAATCTGTATGCCTGATGAGCTAGAATAACAATATATTTTTTATATCTCAATTAATATTTTTCCCTGTATAGATTCACTAAATATATAAAAGATATAAATTTTTTTTAGAAACTTAACATCACTATTTTTTTAACAAAGTCACGAAATAACGACATCACATGTTTTAACTCGGATTTGTTAATGATGATTACTATTTACTTAATATTGTACATAGATTTTTTTTGTAGATTGATAATTAAATGTACAAATGTGTATATTGGCATTGCATTTGCAAAGAGGCTGTGTCGTTTTGTTGGCTATATTCTTTATGCTATTATTTTCTGAAGTCTTAGAGCTGTTTTACTTGTTTCAAATAACGCAGACAATTTAGGGGGATTATTTATGGAAAGGAAGTAGTGCTTACAAAATAGTCATTTCCTCTCAATTTAAAAAAATATTTAGAATGCACATAATTTCCAATTTTGCAATAATAAACTCAGTTTTATTGCAGGTACCCTTCCCCACTGACTGCTACTTACAGTTGAGGCGCTAATCCACATTGCACCTGCTAGATCAGTAACTGTAGCAACTCACATACCAGGCATTCTATTGCTTTTGTTTTCTGTAGACTATTTGACTATGACTGCTGCATTCAGTTGAGTGTGCGGGGGTTATCCGCCTAGCACCTGTCAGATCAATATTTATCTATAGAAAACAACAATAGCAATGGTATGCGAGTTGCTGACCATGACTGCTAGTACCCTGGGTTGGTGGGGGGGTGGAGGTTAATTAATCACCTATCACCTGTCATTCTATCCTTTCGATATAACAACAAGGCAGTGGTATGCCTGGTATGTGATTTGTTGACCATGACTGCTGCATACAGTTGATTTTAATCCACCTAGCACCTGTCAGATTAATATCTTTAAATATGTCTATAGAAAATAGCAAAAGCAATGGTATGTGAGTTTACTGACCACATGCTTTTAAAAATCTGCCAAAAGCCTGCCAGATACATGGAGAATGGGGCAGTGATGTCACTGCCATCAGGTAGCAGCCAATCAAAAATGGTCCTGAAATTTTCACACATTGGGTAAACATCCAATTGTTTTCAATCAGTGAAAGTGATGTTTGAATAAGTTTCTGTGCTGGACTCTCTTAAAGGTGGTGTCCCAATTGACAACCTTGTCACCCCCCCCCTCCATTTTGCATCATCAAAATTGCGATTTTGTATCAAAAGGCAGTTCATATTTTTCACATTACCTCAGTGAAATATAAGACCCAGGATATGTTTCCTTTTGATGTTATGAACAAAAATCATCTCCACAAATATGGTCGATCACATTAATTAACACATACTGGACCAAGTACACTTTATGCTTCTACTATACAAACAGATAGACTGATTTAACTAAAAAAAATTGTAACCAGATGTTTTTTGGTGATCGAGGGTTGACAATCAGAAGGACGTAACTCAGCACTGAAAGAAATATTAAAGAATTTCTTTCTGCTGTAATACTGCTTTTGAGAAATGTGATGTTTAATATTTTCTACTAAGCAAATCTATTCATTACTCAAAATGTAAACATCTCATATAGCTCATATATGGTACTGTAAGCAAACATATAAACAAAGAACAATTTTTAATTATGAACAGCAGAATTAAAGAAATTCTTTAATATTTCTTTCAGTGCTGAGTTACGTCCTTCTGTTTGTCAACCCTCAATATGCTTCAATGTGAAGTTGAAAACATTTCATGGAATCTTGGACCATCATCGGGTCACCAACCTTTAACAAAATGAAATTATATATACACCGTTTGCAAAAATGTATCATAATTTCATTGTATCTTGTTCACCATGACTAACTGCTTCCTATATTTCATATGACTTAGTAACATCTATAGGGTTCCCCTTCAAATAGTCCAAACCCTTATGGCACTTAACTGCAACCCTTACTAAAGTCGTAACCTTCTCGAACATCATGTGCATCCAACGCGGATGAAGCACGGGTGCCCTTGTCATGGCCAGTGGCAAAACATAGTGCAGTCCTGCAGTCTAAATTTTTTATAAAGACCATTCTTCCTTGCTTTTTATAACCTTTCTTTCTATTTCTTTCTTTCTACATGTCTTTCTGTCTTGTGTCTGTCTTCCTTTCTTTCTGTCTTAATTCTGGTTGAACTGCCTTTCTTTTAGTCAGTCTTTCCCATTCTTTTGTTCATGATGTTTTTTCTTTCTTTCTCCTTTTTCGGCATGAATTTAGTAATCTGCCACCACATCCTTCAACATGCAGTTTATTCTGTTGAGGCTGCAAATTCATAGGGTGGTGGCACAATACAAAATTCTTTCCCATTTTTCTCTCTGCTTTGTTTTTCCATTTGTGTTTTTTCTTTACTTTTTTGGTTTCTTGTCTTTTTCTTCCTCTTTTCTATCCTTATCCTTCTTCTCTTCCTCATCCCTTCCCATCCTCTTTTGCCTCCCTATTTTTACCGTCACCCACCTTGGCACAGAACTAATTGCAAGAAATCCTTTGCGATACTCCCTTTTCATCTTTTATGGATTCCATTTAGAGCAGGGCTTACATTTTGTTAACATTCTTCACTGTGATGGAAGCCAAGCTACTTTCTCAGTGCAAAGACACTCTACATTATTTCCTTCAATCATGTTCTAAATTTTAACAATTTGTTATTTGCTCCTCGACTAGGCAATACAGGATATTATTAATTTGAGAGCTTTCCTGAATAACATTGGCTGATATCTACTATGAATGCAAATCCCTCTCGGTCTCCAAGGCATTGCTGAAAGATTCATTGGCCTAATTTTTAAGGAATGAATCAGCCCTTTATGCAAGGTTTGACATATCAAGACTCGGTAAACTCCATCGTGTTGTTATTACGACACGCCAGCAAATAAATGGATAATTTAATAATTACTTGGAGTGGAACATTTATCATCTTTTCAATTTCTGGATGGGGAAAAAATTGCATTTAATTTGTCTCTGGTACAAAATCTTGTGTGTCATCACCCCCTTTTTTAAGCAACCATTTGGCAACATTTTAACAATTAGTGAAATTTCTCTAGAAATAAGACCTACAGCATCAATCTTAAGATGACCTATTTACTTCTGACCTACTTAACACCATCTGTCATAGATAAAATAGTGAATTAATGCTCGAGTCAATAGAGCATCTAATATTGAAGGTAAATTGTCAATTTTGCCTTATAAAACTGGTTGTTGGCAAGACCGATTTACCTTAATGAACCGACGTCTGCATTGTGCGTATCAATGCGACCGTTTGGACATCAATATTTCTGCTTCAAAACATCGCTACTATATATATTTCTGCAATACTTGGCCTGACTGTATATTATATGCGATGCGGAAATGATCGGGCACGGTCAGTGTGTGCACTGGCCATGCTCAAGCCAAATGGACTATTGATTTTTTTCTCCATTTTTATCTGGGGCACAAATTTATCAGTGCAAGTCAAAATCATTACATTATGAGCTAGGTGAAAAATTGAGGTGTGCCTTTGAATATTTCAAACATGATATTCAGAATATTATATACCAAAAGTAGCAAATCCAAATTTGAGAGTTGCAAGTGTAGGTGGGTATTTAAGAGTACCTCAGGGGGCGTGTGTAGGCCCTGCGGTATTACTGATAACACTTGTGTATATACATAGGCACACAAAAATAATTTTTAGTGAATGAAAATTAACAAAAATCAGCTTGTGTTTATTTTGCCCACACTCACTAAACGTCCACAACGATTGCTGAGCTAATATACCTCATTACTTAATATTCAGTGATGGAGACCCAGTTTTTTGTGTAATCGGCTCCGTAAAGAGCCCTTTTCCCTGTTGCTTTGTATCAGCCCATTAGAGTATGCCCATGTCCAGTGGCACTGTCAGTTAGAGGCATTGTTGTGCTAATCACATTCAGGTGCTGGGTTAGCCGCAGGGGCAAGTGATTACCAATGACTGCTTTTGCCCAATTACATGCATATTTTCAATGAAAGAGGACAGTTCTATCCTGCTGGCTTAATTTCTCAGCCTGACCTCACTTTGCCAAAACCCAATAATAATAATAGCGACGACGGAGCAAATTGATGTGTCAGTCCATTATGTGGGATCTAGAACTGAAAAGGCAGAACAATGCCGCGGGACGACGGGGACCCTAATGGCAGCCACTCGCAAAATTTTTGTTCTTTCTTAATCAAATGACTAATAAAATTTGCACTCATCAAGCTTTTAGAAACCATTACCGTAGCATAACGAGCCCTATAATTGTTTTATAGATATCTGTTTGACCTTTTCCTGATAGAGACATCAGGTTTGTGGAGGCAAGCATGTGCCCAACCAGCACTTGAAGATGATATTGACAAGCACTAGTTAATTCAACACAATAATTCATACACTGTCTGGAAAAAAGATGGATGCATGATCGACAGGGTCAAAAGCTTTTTCCATGTCAAGTGTTATTGACCTTACATGTGGAAAGACAACTCCTTAAGTGAATCTTCATCGTTGTGACTCTTCATTGAGCTTTCGGAAAAGTGCCATTATATTCTCTTGGTGATATTTCCGTGAAATCGGGAAAGGATTTGACAGCGAGCCTGCTGAAATGACTAATCATGGCTCATTAAGTTCTGTGAGCAGTTGCAAGGTTTACCCTCTTGTTAATGGCGATAAAAGTTCATTAAGGGTCATTTGTTGCTAATTATTTCTGGCAATTTGTCATCTGCCGGTGCAATTAGTAATTATAATAAATGCGAGAATGAAAGCTAATATCAATTTGAAGTTCCATTATCCAACTTGACAATGTACCAGAAATAGATGTAGTCTGTCTATCATGTGTGAATATAATATAATAACGCAAACATCTAATTTTTTTATTTTAAAACTACAAATGGAGTTATTTCAACAGCATTTTGTTTTTGTGTTTTCCCATCATTTCTTTTTTTTAAATTTGTGATGAATTTCATTTCTCATCATTAATTTTGGTGAACCTGAAATTGGGAACATGGAAAATGCAGACGTCAAATTCTGGTTTGTGCGTTTGTAATATATATCGTCATGGCCCAGAGGTCTTTATTGAATTGAAGGGAATTTATTTTCTTGACAATAAATGAAACAATTGCACTGTATGTTTTAATGGTACTGTAAAAATTTTAAAATGTTTACATGTATTGTGATAAATTCTGATAACAACATTGAATGAATAAATAAATATGGAAAGTGATATTTTTTTGTTTTAGCTAAAAGAAATGTAGTCTGAATTTAAACCCAATTTGACAATTCATCTGAGGCTTGTAAAAAAAATCCCAGTAAAACCGAGTTAGCTGACGAGACTCGGGGTTTCTAACACCTTAACTTAATGAATTCTGTTCGTGGCCATGTTGGCAATATAATTGGGTTTTAAATTGGCATTAAAAGGTAATACGGCTTGCTAATTGCAATTTTGTTCTACATGGTTTGACTAAGCAAATCCTCCCACTCGTTCAACCTTTATCAATTTTTTTTCCTTCTTTTTTCTGTTCCTTTTGTTTTCTTTCTCTCTCTCTCTTGTGTTGCTTTGTACTAGACCGGTAATAATTCATATATACTCAGAGGAAGAAAAATACAGGATGGCGTGTGCTTTCCCCCCTTTTTTTTTTCCCCTTTTTTTAATTAAAATTTACGAAGCTATAATAATAATATTTATTTGAATTACTTGCAAAACATGGTGTGCTGCACATGCAAAATACAAAATACAAATATTAGCAAGTAATCCTGGAAAAATGAATGGGCTGAAAAATACCCAAGCACTTAAGTGCACACTTTTCCTATTAAGAACAACATTGATGGCAGGACATAATGCAAAAAAATACATGTAAATTAGCAGTACCGGTATTTAAACAAAAAATGCTAGAATTTAAATAAAATAGCAATACATTAAATAATATATAATTAGTAGAATTAATCACATACAAAAAATACTTCATCTTGTGGTGGTAAGCAGAACCTCAATTTGTGAAGTCAAAGTAAAATTCTTTACAACCAGTCCTGAAAGTTCCCACATTTTGAGCCAAATGCAATGTTGTCGGAATCTCGTTCCACAGACGAGGAAGTGAGACAAACATAGAATTATAGAAAGAGTTACTTCTAGCAATTCTGTGTAAAAGCCTTGAATTATCCAAAGAACTACGATACGAGCTAGAACTACAACTAGCTATTGTATACATGTTTATTTAAAGGTGCAACAAGAGATTTTGAGGCATCCAGATATTGTGTTATAATAGTAATTTCATATAGATTAGACACTTAATAGATCTCTTACCATGTATTTGGCTACAGAAATGTCTTAAAAGAGAGATAAATGGTGATTTTGACTTGTTTATATTTCAATATAAAACATAGGCTGAATTTCGTATTTGCTCCCTATACGAAATTAGAAATTTCACATTTTTTGTACAGAAGAAATATTTTTCAGCTTAGTCCTTTCAGGTGGGGTATTTTTGATGGAAAGCTTTTCTTCAATGCAAAAATCAGAATTTTCAATATTTTTCAGGACACCTGATATGTGAAATCTCTCGTTGCACCTTTAACATGAAAATGTAGTCAAAACATTCTTTTGTTTAAATTCAGTGTATTTATAGTGTACCTCGTTGCATTTGTTAATTAAAAAAATTAAAAGAAAGTTATAATACAAAGGTTAATCAGTGCTGCTATAATCTGTAAATAATACGGCATGCATCTGTCTGTCTGTCTGTCTGTCTGTCTGAGGTATACTTGTGTGACTCCACTATGTATTTCTTTATTCCTTCATAACTTGTGTGTCTAATGTTGCTGCTTGTGTGTCTGATTTAAACAAAAGAAAAGTCACACAAGTATACTGCATTAACTTGGATGTCTGTATGGCTGTCTCTCATTGTTTCTCTCTGTCTTTCCCTCTCTTATGGTCTTTGTCTCTGTCTCTGTTGTTTTCATCTCTTGCTCTTGCTCTGTTGTCTTGTTGCCACTGTTTCTCTCGTTTCATTGTGCATTCTATTTGTCCCTCCCTCCCTCCCTCCCTCCCTCCTTCTTTTTCTGCATATCTCTCTCTCCCTTGCAACCCATTAATAGTGGGGTCCCCATTATGCAAAGGGCCGGTACAGTGAGAAATTTCTCACCCTTGGGAATAACATGTTTTAATTGTTAATAATTGCAAGAGAGCCCCCTATTTCTATTTGAAATAATTGACCCTCACTTTGGTTTTGCAATTTAAAAAAAAATATCACTCATAGCGGGAACCTTACTACTTATAACCCCCTATCTGGGGTCATTTTTGGGGTCCCCACTAATTGTTGCTATTCATAAAGTCTTTTGCACCGTAACTCTCTTTCTCTTGATCCTGATCCCGTCTCTCAAACTGTGTAAAACAACCATATACACAGGGACTTTGCAGTGAACCCCAATAAGAAACAAAGTAATCTTTCCATTAAATATAGTCATCATAAAAGTAGGGACATCAAAATGGCCCCCACTATGCATTTTGGTCCCCACTTTTACAGTGAAAAACACTGTGAATGTCCCCACATCTACAGGTTCCGCAAGTCCTCTCTCTCTTTATCTCTGTGTCCGTCTCTCTTTCGCTGTCTCTTCTCCCCCTTCTCCCTCCCTTTGCTGTTGCTTCTCAATTTGTTTTGTTACAATAACGTTGTGATCGATTGTGTAGAAGAAAGTAATCCAATTGTGATGGGTGAGGGGACAAGTCCAACTTAGTTGTGATGATAATCGGTTTAATAAGAAAGAAACAGGAAGAGAAATAAAATTACAAAGCAGCCGAGAAAATTAAATGTGGAGGTGATTTATGGCTGATTTTATATTGATGATAAAGAGCCTGGGTTAATGTACATTATAGCAACGTAAGAAAGTGATTGATAGTATTAATCCACTCTGTATCACCGAGTTGGCCTGGGAAACTTAATGATATGTTTAGTGTAATAGTGTTGTTAAAATTCATGAGGAAGATTTTTTTTGTACTTGACAGTGAGAAATTGAGTCTTTGTCAGGGTTGTACCGTTAGATTTTAAGGAGGGCATGACGCTTTGAGTCAGGCAAAATCTGTGTTAATTACCCTTAAAATCACCCTGTATTTTAGTCTGTTACAAAAATTTTATATTTTGTTAAAAATCACAACAGAAGCAGGCACATTTTAAGTGGTATGTTTTTATATATTAGTAGGTTAGTGAGTCAAGATTTTTTTAAAAGTTTTAAGTGGCACCATGTGGTTGTTTTTTGTACTTAGATAATTTTCTCCATGATCATGAAATGTCTTATGATTGTTAAACTGTTTTTACACTTTTTAAGTACTGACAACCCACAAAACTGTAAAAATAATTTTAAAAAATAATTGATTGCATTAATTTACTGCATAATATCACACAACACAAATATCAGTACTGCTTTTAAATTAATTTACTGTGATGGAAAAGGACCTTTTATAGGTTAAACAAATTAGCAAAACTAAGGGGGGGGAAGTGCCAGATTTGGTTTTATCCACTTCAAAAGGATATGAGAAACAAAACATTGGATCATAGTGGCCCTCCTTGTTGAATTGCGGAGCAAATGGAGTGTGTATGCAGTGAGTCTATTTACAAGCAAGGATTGCCATGATAAGCTTCTCTCTCTCTCAATCTTTCGTTAAGGGTGACTCATATATTTAATTAATATGATTAAAGGAAGTATGATGTACAGTGGAAATGTCGTGGTTCAGAGAATGCCATTAATGAATTGCGAAATGTTATTGATTGATGCATTCATTGTACGTACATAACTCATTCGCACCCCCAGTATTGTTGTAATTATTTTTGAGAAACAACAATGATACGGCAGAGAGAGATAATTCATAATGGTATGCTATTCACATAATATATCTAATCACTGCAGAAATTTCAGAGCTAATCCATTATCAATTCTGAAATTTTGGATTTTTAAATTTTAATTAGAGTTAATGATTATGGAGAGTGCACTTGTGTTATTGTTGCACTCGAACCTGAAGTATGCTTTTAGATATGAAGTACTTTTTTACTCAGAGTGACAATGAAATGAAATGTAAATTACAAATGCACTATCATAATATTGGTGTTCAAATGGATATGGTGAACAAACTTTCAGAGATACCATTAGACTACACTATTATCATATACACAGTTGAAGACGATAATCTGTTCCTGTGATAGGCCTGCATGGTCAATAAACTTTTATAGATATCCCAGAATGCACCCTGATTTACACATTGCACTGTGATGAGATCATATGACCCCATACAGAATCTATTCTCAACATACAAAAATCTGACTTTTATGCCCTTTTTAGTACAGAAAATGTTAGCACTTGAGGAATTTTTGACATGGTCTTAGATGGTCTTACATTCTTAAAATGAAGGATTTCTTATTCTGCAGTATAGTAATGTTTATGTACATTACAATGTATTATGGGATTGCATTAAATCTATACTGCACTTAGGATAAGTATAGGTTAATTGTACTGGATTGTGGGATTGCTATGTACCTATTTTACTGTACAAATATCAGTACTCTGGATAAAGTATATGTACATTGCAATGCATTATGGGATTGTAATGTATCTATACTCTTCTATACACATTACACACACTTGTACACACGTATGTGTACATTACAATGTATTGTGGGCTTCCGTTTTACTTATACTGTACTTTATTTAAACACCAGTGCTTAGGAATAAGTATAGGTACATTGCAATGTATTGTGGGATTGAAATGTACCTATACTCACTATACACATACTGGTACTTAAGGACACGTCTATACATTGCAAAATATTGGGATTGCTATGTACCAAAACTTCAAAATATACACATACCAGTACTTTAGGGATAAGTATAGGTACATTGCAATGCATTGTGGGATTAAAAATGTACCTATTCTTTACTGTGCTTTAAACACCAGATCTTAAGGGTAAGTATAGTACATTGCAATGCATTGTGGAATAGTTGAAACCACCCTCATGTTCTGCTTCAGATAGATATTGCCAAGTGAACTTGAGCAGTATTCAGCATAATTACATTTGTGGTTTATCTGCACCTTGACGTCATTGAACATAATTTGGATCAAATTATGCATTTATAGATGTATATTTTTAAATCATCACTTTAATATAAATATGTATAGCTGATAAACTTTCAGAGATAACACAACATGCTGATTGAACAAACTTGACTTAGATTTTGTGATATCAGCTAACAAAGAGAGTAAAGTGCACTCCCTTTACAACTGTATTTGTGTTGGCTTTTGACTCTAGCAACGTAAATCATTGATAAGTACAACTGTGGACCACAGATGTTTCCCAATTACAGTCATTCCAATGGAAAACAAAATAACATATCTGCACCTGTGGTAGTAAATTGGTCTTTCACAAATTATTACTGAGATGTACATTTTTATAGGGTGCATATTGAATAGCAAAATAGCATCTTTGCATCTAGCAAAGCACTCGCTATGGGGAACTCTCAGTTAAGGGTATGTATATATGTAGAGATGTGTAGAGTTTAGTTAGTAATTTTTATTGTCATTTTTTACACGGGAGTTTGTGATCCAAAGATTTCAATATAGGCGTCATCTTGTCAACTTTGGTTTTATGTTGTAAAAGTAAGCCAAATCTGAATCTAATATCATATTGGACAGTGGCAACTAGAGATAAGGCTCCAAAGAGCTCCTTTCAAGTGGGGCATGCGCATTTTGATTTTGGAGCCATTTTAACCGCATTCTTTTTTTGGGTCATCTGCTTCACTACAAGCCCAAGACTCATGTGGGGTATACAAAGATTGACCTCTAATGACCCCATATGACCTTTGAACCAATTTTGCAAACTTTTGAAACATGCATTCCAGGGAATGTTGTAAATTTTGAAAAAGATTTATTGATGCTAAAGTGTAAAATTATGCATAAAATTGACATTCTGGAAAATTACGAACATAAAATGAATCTATATTATTAGTTACACTTCTTGTGGTCCTTAGCATTTGTAATATATGAATGTTTAATTAAAGACAAAAACGACCCATCTACCTTATTTTTGTGTGGCATGTTACGCCAATCTAACAATTTTTTAAGCCTAAGAACACTTCATAGAACAAATGTGAATGTCATTTTAATGTTCTGTTAAGTGCAGCCATGAATCTGGGCTTCAACAATTTTTAACAGGCTGTACAATTTGAAGACGTCAAGGAAATTGTTAGCAGATTAATGAATAGCACTGATACAGATTACCAAAATGCTTGCTGCTATTTATTTACGTTGTTCAGAAGGACATTTAAAACGATCGATCTTTACACAACATTAACACCTAACAAAAGTGGTCTGGGTGGTAGTAGTAGCATCGCTTGATGAATCATAGAAATTAATTTTGTTGTTATTTTGGTCCATTACGAACCGGTTTCCTCTCTATAACATGACACGAAAGCCTCCAGGGACTCTCTTTTTTTTCTTCTCAATTGCTTTTAGCGTACTGACACACGGTACCCTCGAAGATTTAAGTAAAAAGGCTCTGCCGGATAAAAAGCCTCAATGCTCACATGTTTTAATAATGTACAGCATTAACACAATGCACATCACTCAGGGCTGTCAATTCTCATTTCGTCGGCCATTTTACAATATTCGGTTGCTAGGCAAATTAAAATGGCCGACAAGGGTCAGGAAAGGTTGGCAAATTCAAGCAGGAGGAGCCGATCGCTGATTAAGTAGGTTTGTATCATAATAACAGTGCTGGAGTACCCAGGGCATTTGTAAACGTAATCAATATTTTATTTTGATCGAATTACAAATCTCGGACCTCACGGTGACGGATAAACACGCAATCTTTAAGTGAAAATATCTTAACCGTTGTTGGCTAATACTTATGGATGCAGAGAGTAAGAATTATGTCAATGCACTAGTGAGTGTAATGCATATTTACCTCAATGCAATTAAGAAATTTGACCTTTTCGTGAAAGGAGAAAAACTAACATAATTTCGTAAGTGAAATTCATCAAAATAGTATCAGATCGGTTTATTTGAATTTGTCTATATTTTGTATCTGGTTTATCTTTTGTTGTATCTTGAGTTATCAGTATTTTTTTAAATATGGTAATCATGATGACACAATTGTGTTGCGATGTCATTCAATTCTAATACCATACCTTACCTTACCTTACCAAATATGGTAATCAATTAATTGATTGATGGATTGGTTTTGTTTGTTTTTTCTTCTTGCAGGGCCAAGACCAGATCAGCTTTGTAAACAGTTTTGTCAATAACTACACATCTAGTGAGGCACAAGCACTTTCGCCACACAATAACAACTTTGTAACAAATTCTGTCATGTCTTCTGAGGTAAGTCACTATACCCTGTTCAATGTAAGGTGGAACATGACCCTGTTTTTTACCACTTACATTCTACATATATTTGTTTGGAGAGATACCCAAGTTGCAGTAAAATATACCATTCCTATCATGGTATGTCTATCATAAGATTATGTGATGATCTTGGTCACCTTCAATGTTAACTCAATATAATTTATCAAAGGCCATGTTCCATCTTATTAACTTCCATTCATCTTTGTTTACTCTCAAGATTTTTTTTTTGAAAGTATTAATTACTCAGGATTTTATTAACCAAAATAATTTGGCTAAAATCCACTGAAAATTGAAAATTTGAGTACATTTGTTTTCCCTAAGCTCAAAATTCTGAAGAGAACAAAAATCTTTGCATTTTAGAGCAAAATGCTAAATAGCATCAGATTCAAATGAAACTTGGAAACTAGTATTTTCTTTGTCATACCATACACCACCAAACTCACAAGATGTGCCACTTTTTCATTATGAAACTCCACTTTCAAAACATTGAAATGAACAAAATATAGATGTGTTGCGTGAGCCTCTTCAGTTTCATTCACAACACACAATATTCCACCAATTAAACAACCCTTTTCTCTTTTGGCTATAACCCAATACCTAGCATTTTTGTTATTAAACCAATTTCCCTTAAAATTCATTTTGCCTGAATCCATCTTCTTTTGAATGAAATCGCTTTTTTAAAAAGTCATGAATCCGTATTTCTTTAGAATGAAAAATCTTGTTTCTGTCAGTAACCAATCGTGCGACACAAATTACTTCATCAATCAAGACCCGAAATGCTTGCATACTTCGATATCATTCATGCATGTATAAAAGATGTGAT
Source organism: Ophioderma brevispina (assembly GCA_023653785.1). Taxonomy (NCBI): domain Eukaryota; kingdom Metazoa; phylum Echinodermata; class Ophiuroidea; order Amphilepidida; family Ophiodermatidae; genus Ophioderma; species Ophioderma brevispina. The sequence goes on along the minus strand of JAMKCH010025733.1, from coordinate 36,445 downwards.
TCGTCGTATTTATTTTGCCTCAATCTTATTTCGCTGCTATGAAATCAGCAAGAAATACAACCGAGTTGATTGAGTTTCTCCTCGTCGGTCAAATATCAATAAGATAATATTACGCATTGGCCTGTGAGCAATGCAATCAGAATGTTTAGCCCTAATCAAAAGGTAAAATCAAATTTGTAGAAAAGAAGTCTTGCTTTTACAAAGCATTGTGAAGGACGATAAAAAAATACAAAAATCTGCACAAAAGAAAATTGCTGCTGAAATAGTCAGGTGATGTGGAACACACAATAGGATTAAAACACCACCTTTGTTTGGTTCTAAATTTAGAATAATTTCAAAGGTTAAAAGCCAATTGAGTTTTGAAAAATCCCCAAGTGGAATTTAAAAAATTATATCATGACTTTCAAAATCCAAATAACAAAAGCAAATACGTAAAAGCAAATGATTTTTACGCAGAATAAACAAACAAACAAACATAGATAATAGCAAGACTGACGAAAGCTAGAGAAAGCTTTTCATTGTGAAATGGAGCACTTTGATTAAATTTGGAGGGCGAGATTACAAAAATTATTATGAGTGCGTAATTCCAGAGCAGCAATCGGAGGTCAGTTGAAAAAAAAAATTAAAATCCAGAAGAAAATGCCAATGGCATCAATTGACCTTTCCGTTTATTGCCAATTTATTCTTATAGTCCTAACAAGCTCAAACTTTAATGGATGGTTTAGTTTATTGTATTTTCAAATTGTATTTTTAATTACTTTTTAAATTAAAACAAAAGTTGTGTTATTACATTTGCGGGTAAATTCATATGCGAATTTTTTTTTTTTTAATTTCACACTATCCTACTATCTCAATCTAAATTGGGTAATCGTTGTAACACAACGAATCAATCACTTAAAGATAGAGTAACTTCTTATTAATCTTGAGGTTAATTTAACACTTCTTTCACAATCAGGTGCTCATTGTTGTAAGATAATTGGAGGAACAGGTGGACGCTAATCTGGTGTTGCATTATTAATTACACGCTGCCTAGCAACAGAACAGCCATTTACCATTCCGACTAGGCAAGTCTTTTGTTGCCTAGTCATAATGAGAGGAATACCATCTGTGCAGATTTAGTTACATACACAGACTTTTTTGGCTGTCCACTAATCTTCTAACATAATCCTAGACTAATCTGGAATTATCTGGTATATAAAATCATTTTATTGTGCAGTTGTCTCTTCCAATTAAATCCACAGGCTGTTTTTTGATCAGGTGGTTTAAATGTTATTGTTATTTTTTCTTTTTTGTGAGTCACCTTGAGTTCTTTGTAACAAAGATCATTACTTAGGCATGATAAAGAAGGCCCTCTTGTGGCCAGTATTTTTGTCCACAATTATTTCACTACTTGTGTTAGTTTTGAAATATTGGATTCGGTTGGGTGTTTTATTGTTTTTATTTTTAATTCGGGGATTGTATATTGCAAAATCTGGTCTTGTGTAGAGATGTGTATTGTGTTAATCATCTTATATATGCGAAGAGGGCACTTTTTTGTCTTTTCCAAAATATGAAGTAACAACTGTTTGAAGTTTTTTAAAAATCATTGAGAATTTGCAATTTCTTTTTAAATATTCTTTGGGTTAATAAAATTGCTTTCATTATTTTTCTTGAGACTAGAAAACAAGTGCTAAATAAAACAAAGGTTTTTGGTGGCTTTGTTTTCTTGTGGTCATTTGTATTGGGTTTTTTCCCTCATAAATGTACTAATTCTGTAAATGGCCACAGAGGCTATTCATTTGAGTCTTTTTTGTTGGTCTGGGTATTCACTTGACTGAAATGGGGTATCATATCAAGGCAGACAGACAGGTCTTCCCAGAATCCTTTGTAGAATTAAAGTGATCTAAATAATGCATAGAACATGCTACATTGTCCTACATTGATATTGCTATTAGGACTTTTTACACTAAGCGGAGGATCGATCAAACTAAGTGATCGATTGCCGTTTGTAGACTTCAAATTAGCCACCGAATTCTTTAATGTGATACTTTGTCATCTCTGATGCATACACCACTGCTGTGCCTTTCAAATAGCAGCATGTGAGCATCTGTAATGTGGTTGTGTAAGAGATTATTTGTCATGTTGAATTTCTGTAAATTTCCTGTGAAAAGCTTGTACATCATAACTAAGATGTTATTGTGCATGTATTAGTCTGCATTAGTCTTAAAAATGCTGATCGATCTCAAAAGCTGATCGATCGCCTGCTCAGTGTGAAAAGCCTCAATGTCCTACATCACCATTCATGTTTTGGACCACTGAAATGAGGGCCTTTATAAAGTTTTATCTATCAAATTGTTCCTTTTTTTGAACTGGAGCACCCCTATTGTGTAGAAAGAACAACCCTGCTTTAACAAATTAAAATGTTATCAAAAGTCAATGTTAATCTTGTTAAATAATTTGTGATGATAACCAAAATTTGCTTCATTTTTGTAAAGTCAAATGAAAAATGTTTTGCTTCCAAACATAGGAAGAAGCAAAGCATGATGGAAGACCTTATCTTCCATTTTATCAAATCATACTTTATACACTTCCTGAAAGTTTGTTTTTTATAATCTCAATTTTTGGTAGCTGAAGGTAAAACTTCCTTTATAATGATATGATTAGTTGCATTTTGATGTAGGTTGTGTAATTAACGATAAAGATTCAAATGTAAAACATGCCATGCATTGTTACTTTCAAGTTTAGCTAAATTCTCACTTGGTAGAACTTTGGTCCAGTGATTTTAATTTTTGGCAAAACTTTTAATGTAAGGCACCAATTTGTATAGCTCATGAAATTTATGAATACTTTTATTGTGTTGCTTTCTAGGATAGACCTAGAACAGTGACTGAATTGACTAATGACTGAACACAGACAATATCACTTTGAATACTAATACTATTTTAATGTGTATTTCTTTTCCAGACATTCCACACACCCAATTTTGGGGACGATGATTTTGAGATAGCACCACTAGGTCAGAATGTTGCCGGAGGTGACCAGATGAATCCGGGTTTTCCAAATCAAGGCGGAGGTGGCGGCAATAATGGTGGCATGAACAACCCGAACATGCACTATGGTGCGGACTACCAGAATATGTCGAGTCCTAACCGGAACTCACCCAGAATGCAAATGGGGGTCACGTCCCCTCCGCAGCAGATGCCGCAGTCGCCGGCGATGACACTTCCGTCACCCAGCCATACAATGTCGGACAATTTCAACACAATGGCCAATCAGGGCCCTCAATATACTGGCCCAGATGGGTCACATTCGTTCACCGAGTCACTAAGTCACATGGCGGAAAGCATGCCGAATCCGGCGGTGTCACAACACAGTATGCCAATCAATCCCCATTTTCCGCCCCAGAACTTGGATATACCCCCAATCACACAGTCGAATAACCCAACCATGGTGCATATGGACCACCACAACATGGCACCTCCAATTTCAACAATGTCCGGCAACACTCACCCTACATTCCACAATATGACACAACCTGGCGTCACCATGGATCCATATCCCATGCATCAACAGGGCCAGCCACCTGTCACGCAGCTGTCCACAATTAACCAATCAGCAATCAGTTCCCAGTTAGGTCTTCATGTCGGCATGCAGCCGCACCAGGGACAAATGCCACCCCCACAGACAGGAATGGTAAAGCAGTCTCCTTCACCACCGACTGGTACGACGAGAAGATCACCAAACCAGGAGAGCAGTGAAGATAGTGACGATAACACACCATTGGCACAGGTAACAAAATCAAAGATGTACTCAGGTGAAGTTAAAGAAATTGAGTAAATTTAAACATCATTCTCTGCCAAAATGAACTAAGGTCAAACCATTATACTTAATATGATGGGTAGTGGTGAGACCACTGACCTCTACACATGGATAGCAGGCTGGCGCACTGTTAAATAGCCACAGATTAAAACCACAGGAAGTTGCATTTTGCCCTGCACAATGTGGCTTCACCTTATTGTCCAAGTTAAAGAAATTTTGTATAACATTAGAACATCTGTGTGGAATATGTGCACCAGCAGGTGTATGCATTGTTTCCCGCCATATTGCTAAGGTGAAAAGCAACTTCCTGTTGTTTCAATCGGCGATTCAGATCCGCTATCCATGTGAAGAAGCCAGTGGGTGAGACCTCAGAGTGCAGAACCAGGAACCAAAAATTAAAAAGTTATTCAAGAAGATACTTTAAGTATTTACATAGCGAAAGATTTGAGCAGGTATACCAACTTCCTGTGGGGACAATAAAACACGTAAAGGACGTCTCACTGGCATGTAAAGGCCTACAAACAAGTACTGTACTGGGATGGTAGTAATTATATACTGTTTGCTTGAAGCTGTAACGCATATATCTCCCGAGCCTGATAAATTGTTGGGCTTATTGCAGTCTAGGACAAGCCTAATATTTCTTTTTGCAAGGTAAGATTTTCTGTCATCAACCAAAAAAGCCTCCATTATTATATATTATAGAAAAGCTGAACTTTGTACAAATTGGTTTCTGAAGTACCCGCTCCTGACCCAAAAATGCCCAAAATTTTGGTGTTATTGTGCTGGTGTTGGTTATGTATCTTACAGTGGGTAATTGTACCACCCATATCTTTAATATTAATTACAAAATAAGGCATTGAGACTGTCTTTAATAAGATTGGATGGCTTGGGAACAGAAAATATCGCCCGACCCTAGATCAAATAAATTGGGCGAGTCGAAGACTAGCATGATATTTTCTTTGGCTAGGGCGATATTCTCCAAATTTTAATGATCATGCAGGGATCTTGTGGAATCTATTGGCCCTGAGGTGAACTGGAGGGCGTGGGTACTAGTTTCCCCGAGACGAAGTCCCACGCCCCCAGTTCACCGAGGGGACAATAGATTCCACAAAGCTCCCGAATAAGATCATTAAATATTGTTTTCTATCCTTCATGACTTATAATTTTTGTTCATTGATTTGTTAACAGTGAAACTGGCTGAGGCCATACTTACAAAAAATAAGTCCTTCGCCTGTACTGTACTCACCCTCTGCCAGGCTAGGCTAGCCTAAGGCTAGGCTAGGCAACTAGCCCTAGGCTAAAGTCCTAGCAAGAGCTTGAGCCTTGACTGCCTTTTAGGCAGAGGAAAGTACGCCCCACTTACGATATCTACACCTTTTTCGGTAAATAATTGACGCTGAAAGCTGTACCGAATTTACTCCCGAGAATTACTGCTATAGCAGTATTAGCTCACCTTTCCTTCTGTTAAGTTGCACAGTCAGGCAGTGGATGCAGCGTTGAGATCGAGCAGCCGTTGTCCATTCCATGGCAATAAAATAAAAATCACCCACCATATGAGAATAACGGTGTATTTACACAACTCCGCGAACACGAAGAACCAGGAACAACATAATTATTTTTTTTTTGTATTCTCACTATCCCGGCACTATCCGTGCAGAAGGTTTCCCACCGGTGTATTGCAACTGGGAGCAGCCATGTGTTGATACGGGTGTCGACGAAATAGCCCTCAACAATGCCGTCAAAGTTCCTTGTAGAGCAATAACTAATACGAACGTTACAAACATACGTTGAGAAATACAAGTAAGAGTCGTGTCACTCTCGTTGAATAACATCAACAGTCGTAGCTAGTGGTATTGACCAAGCGAAAGAACGATAAAGGAACTGATAACCGGGTATCGAGGCAGAGTTAGGCGTCTATTTCCCTGGTGATCTCTCTTTCGCTTTCGTTCTCGCAAATAGTTAAAAATATTTGTGGTCATGTGACGCACTTTTAACCAATCAAGGAACATGAATATATTCATTGAGGGATATAATTTCTGTTTATAACCGAAAAAGTCATTCAATATTTTATTATTGTGCAAGAAGAAGCTGAATTACGAAAATGTTTAAAAATGGCTTCAAAACTATAAATGGAGAGATGTGCTTCATACGTTGCCCAATATTTTGCGATTGTGCAGTGTTGGCGGTTACGCGCTACTCGCACTGCAGTATGAACCCAGATGCAAATAATTGAACTTACTGCACTCGCCCAGTTATTGCTGTAGTATGGAGTAATAACTATCTCCTATACAAGTCTCCCAATTAATGCGTTCGCATCTTCAACATTAGTAACTGGCACATGATATCGGCGAAGAAGACCCCACTGTGTGTGTTCAGAGGTACTAGAGCTGCGTCTCATCTCGTGTGGCTTTGACCGTGACTTTGACTGAGAGTACCATATTTAGGTGCCTTTTGGCATTAAAGGTTGCAGTGTTTCCCGGATAATCTTTGGGTCCCCCCCTGATTTATCCGAAGTAGTATCGATTTTGATATCAGACTAAAGGCAGTTTTTTCATGTCGTTCCTTAAATTTGAGCCCTCAAAATCCATTTTCATTCCCAAGTATAAACAAAAAAACTGCCGTTTTGTGGTTACCTTAATTATTAGCACAGTATTTAATAGGGCTTTGCAACATGCATTATTGTTATACCATCAACTGCAAGTTTAATTACTGTTTCCCACGGTACTTGATGGGGTATGTGCAGTGCCAGGCTTCATATCAAGTAGAGAACACAATACACATCAATCGGAACAAGCACCTTTAAGGTACGTGATGCAGCATACCTCACTACAAAGTTTACTTCAAACTGGACAGGGTATTATGTGTGCGGGGCTCGCCCCACACCCCAGGGGAGCAATCTGAACTGTGGTGTTTGAGTTAGCGGTACAAGTAAGTGGGATTATAATGTTTCTCAGATTCCTCTTTGACCATGTGTCCAAAAAGTTGGGAGGATGGAGTTGAGTGTATAATGTGCCTGATGTTTTCTGGGTGGCCCTACAACTATTCTATTTATTGGTTATAGTAGTGTGTATGTTTTCCCCCTAGGGTGTTGCAATTCTCATTAAGTAGTTTTTTATTTTTGCCATTGTGTGGGAAGGCGTTATATCCTTTTGGATCCACCTTAGGTGCCCTTGCTTGTCAGTTGGGTTGGTTTTTTTAGTCTTTTTGCTTATTCTATTTTAATGTACTTCTTAGCATCTTATGCATTTGACAGTCAATATTTGCTTTTACTTAATCCTTATTCCCCCCTTCCCCCCAGACTAAAAAATCTTCACTTCTTCACTTATTTGAAGTATTGATTATGGTACAAAAAAGCTTCAAAGTATGATATCGGAGAAAGAAAAGCGCTAAACAGTTGTCGCAGTTAGTTGGCCTGCAGTAATGCGGAAATGTGGAAAAGTAGAAAAAAGGTTGCAATCGAGAGTTTAGATTTCATGGTTGTGGGTTTATGGAAAAAATCCGAATCGCTTCATATAGATTATGGATGGTCCTGTGCCAACGGGAGTTGGACTTACAAAACCTACTTTATGTTGCTTAGTTCCCTTAGCCCAAGGATCATGACAATTCCAAATTGATGAATATGTTTAGACTCAATTGCACGATTATGATGGGGAACACAGAAATTGATGACTTGCAGATTGATTTTTTTCTCTCTGATTTCTGATCATTAAGTTAGACTATTTTTTTGTACAAAATGCATCGGGACTATTACACTGCATAAATTGTAGAAAATTCTGGAAACGAGTAGGCACAGGTGCAATTTGTTTGAAAAAAGTGCATTTACTTGTAATTTTTTCCTAATTATAAATATTAGTAGAGATATGTGAGGGGGAGGGAGAGAGAAAGGAAGAAAGGACGAAAGAGGGGGCTAGCCTTAGGATGAGGAAGTAACACATCAAGAAGAAAGAGAAGTGGGAGTGAATAAGATGAGAGAGAAGAAGGGAAAGAGAGAGAAGGAAGAGAGGAATAGGAAGGGAGAGAGGAGAGGAGTGAGAGAGAGGAGGGGAGGAGAGGTGGAAAGGGAGGGAGGAAGGGATGTGAGAGGAGGGGAGAGAGGAGAGAGAGGGAGGGAGAGAGGAGAGAGAATAATGAGAGGGAAGGAGAGGAGGGGAGGGAAAGGGGAGAGTGAGGGGAGAGAGAGGGAGGGGAGCAGAGAAATGAGAGGGAAGGGAGAGAGGAGGGGATTCTCGAAGAGGACGAGAGATGAGGAGAGAGAAAGGAGAGAGGAAGGAGAGGAGAGGAGGGGAGAGAGAGATGGAAGGGGAGAGGAGGGGAGAGAGATGGAAGGAGTGAGAGAAGGAGCGGAAGGGAGAAAAAGAGGGGAGAGAGGAGAGAGAAAAATGGAGAGGGAAAGGAGAGGAGGGAGCGAGGATGGAGAGAAGAGAAAGGGAGAGAGGGGAGGGAGAGAGATGGATGAGAGGGGAGAGGAGGGGGGAGAGAGATGGAAGAAAAAAAGAGAGAGAGAGAGATAACCCTTGTGTCATGCAAGGGACTATGAGATCCTGATTTTTTTCCAATTTGGTTCAAAAAATTTCAAATCTGCTTTTCATTACCATATTTGAGATGGATTCTTAAATGATTACAGGTCAGTGGGGAAGCCATCCCAAAGCCATGTACTTATAAAGACTTGTATATGATCTCTACTTGAATTACTCCTGAAGCACATTCTATTTTTCCCACTATTCTGCATTGCAGTTTGCAGCACAAAAAGCGATCCGGGTAATAGCAGAACAAAACCCAAAGAGCCAGCCCAATCACAAAGAAGAAGCCACCAAAGAGGCCACGCAGAGAAGGACCCCAATGAGGCCCCAGGAAAACGTCTCTGCCCTATGCTTGTTCTTCCGCGACACGCAAGCAGCCATCAAGGGTCAGAATCCCAACGCGAGTTTCGGCGACGGTGGCCAAAACTGGCGGTCCATGTGGGACAGTTTAGGGAACGAAAGCAAAACAGGTAAGTTCATTGTCTCTATCAAGCAGAGTACTGATAAATTGACCTTACTAATGTTATTCCATATTCTCACTTTCATGGGCATAGTTCTGTGACCCCTGTACACCAATGTACTGAGAAATTGACCCATTGGTTTCTGGCTAGGATTTATGATATGGCATATTCTCAATTTCATGGGCACAGTTCTGTGACCCCTGTACGCCAGTGTACTGAAAAATTGAACCCATTGCTTTTCTGGCTATGATTTATGTTATGTTCATATCTCACTTTCATGGGCACAGTTTCTGTTACCCCTTACACCAGTGCCTGAGAAATTGACCCATTATTTTCTGGCTATGAAATTTATGATATTTACTTCTTAATTTCATGGGCACAGTTCTGAATATAACCCCGGTACACCCTTATAGTGAGAAATGGACCCATTGGTTTCGGGCTATGATTTATGATATGTCCTATTCCTCAATTTCATGGGCCCAGTTCTGTGACCCCTGTACACCAGTGTAGTGAAAAATGACCCATTGGTTTCCTGGCTGTGATTTATTTCTATCTCAATTCTTAGGGCACAGTTCTGTACCCCCTGTACATTAGTGTAGGATAAATTGACACATTGGTTGTCTTGCTATGCTTTATGATGTCATATTCTCAATTTCATGGGCACAGTTTCTGTACCCCCTGTACACCATTGTCTGAGTAAATGACCCATTGGTGTCGGGCTAGGATTTATGATATTTCAATTCTCATTCCATGGTCACGTTATGTGACCCCTGTACACCATTGTAACTGAAAAATTGACCTATTGATTTTCTGGCTATGATTTAATGATTGCCATATTCTCAATTTCATGGGAACAGTTCTGTGACCCCTGTACACCAATGTAACTGATAAATTGACCCATTGGTTTCTGGCTATGATTCTGTTGTGTAGAACCGGGGCAAATTCCACATCCAGACATCCTGTTACTCTCACGTGTTTGTCTAATGAGATCAGTTTACAATATGCATGAATCTCATTAGCTGATACAAATCTCGAGAGCAAGGTATCGCAATTTTTGAAGTGTGTGTGTAAGCCGTCATTCATTTCGGTCGAGTTAAGTTAACCAATAGATGGCACTATTTCACTCTGGTAGAAGAGTGCTGTTGATATATTCTGCAGTGTGTTTCTAGTGCTAAATCACCTGTCTGATGACAGGTCCTTTGATAGTCCAGCACAAGAGCCAGAGACTGTCTAAATATGCACACATTTTTGGGTTTGTTATAATGAGAAATCGTACGTACTTCCAAATTGTTCTCTTAAAATATGATTAAACATTTTAAATCTCGACCAACCTGACCGTTTGGTTGTAAATAGTGCCATCTATCCTAAACGTTGGTAGTGAAAGTGCCTTTGATTGACGTCAATAACTTCAAGCACCTTGTGGGATGTGGATATGCGGAATATGCTCATCATGCTCTCATTAATTTTTGATTTTTTTAACATTCTAGGCCTACAAGCAGAGAACAGAATCAGCCAAGAAGGAATATATTGAGAATATGCATCCGCATCAGAGCAGTTAGTCTCAAAGGAATGTATCAGTGCATGGATGCTAATATTTTAGTTAGTTAATAGCAAAAGCAATTTTGACTAGTTTAATTATGAAGGCATAAGAAGGGCAGAATTACAAAGAGCAAGTGTTGAACAAGATCAAGTCCTCTGCCAGGAAAGGTAATGATAAATTTATCTCTTATTATTTTATTGACCCTATCATTACCTGAAATCCGAGTTACTGTTAGTGAGTAATAGGTAATTAATTGCTTGTGACTCAACTAATAGAACAAACATCAATATGAGTTAATTTCAAAGTATCAGTTGAATTAGCGAATTTTTCCCCCCCACCCGCTTTCCAAAATTGTATTGTCCAATTTCTACGGACAATAATGTACAGTGAGGACCGCATAATGCACCAATGTTTCCCAAAAATTTTGACTTATTCCTACTTAAATTTCGTACCTTCATTCACATAGTTCCTCCCGAATCTTTCATACATTTTTTAATTAAAGAAGTGGAACTTTAAACCACCGATTGGCATTCGTACCTTCTAATATATCAGGGGTGGCCCAAAGTTTTGTCCCCTTTTACACAATTGTGAACTTTTAAAATGCGACTGTGTGACCCCAGTGTATATCGTAAGTTGACTGTTTTTTAAGCATAAGAACAATTCTAAAATCCTGATAAAGTCAGAGCTACTCCCGACGAAAGTTTCACAGTTCTTAAATTTGTGCCGAAAGTGAACTTTTAAATCCTATTATAGTATGACTTTTTTAACATAAAGTCCTAGAGTAAACAGTGGTACTATATTAACTCACAAACTAAACGCTCACCCTTTCAAAATTGCAATTAATAGGCCCGGATATGCAACCCTAAGTAGATTCGAGTCGCCCACAAACAGAAAAGACATCACTATGAAAACTAACTTCTCACAACCGCCCAGCGGCAATCAACACACAACACCTAGTGGCACATCGCACAGAAGCGCCTATGCCTACGCTACCAGCGTGCCTATTACTGTCAACCATTACAACAGCAGCAACGCCCCAGGATGCACCAGTCTGTAATGCAGCACATGCAGCCTGTTCAGAGGGTAATGCAGGGTCAACCAATGGTAAGACATGGAGTTACTTTTAAAGATTATAAATAAAGGCTTTGATTGATTTTGATGATGCCCTTTATGGAATGTGTCGCTTTTTTTTATCTCCATTGTAGTATCCTGGATAAGAAAATTACTGATAAATAAAAAATATTTGGGACTGGTATTTAACTTCAAACTGAGATTAAAATAGGGTTTTTTTTCCTTCAATAATGGATGTTTTATAGGTGACTACTGCTAAAAATAATTTATTTTTAGGTGACATGGCCAAAACAAAGCATTGTTTGATTGGGTTTCGTTGATCAATTTTTTTTTTAAAATAAATATTTGGTCTTAATTTTTTTGTCTCAAAACACCAATTCCTATTCTTATAAATATAAGGAAAACAAAGATATTATCATATCCTCTCAGGTTTTTGTTTCATTTGGTTTTAAAAGTTCCCGAGAATTAATTGTCCTTTTGTTTGAAATATATCCATTTCAACCTTGGGGTGGTGTATTTGAAACATCTTGACAAGCATCATATCGTCAAGTTTACTGAACACTGAGTTTCATAGGTTGTTGAAGGAACTTGAAACCCTTTTCCAAAATCTGACCTTTAAAAAAAATCAAAGTATTTGAGATAGATCTTCCAACCACCTGTACATTAAAGTATTCAAATATCGATCAGTTGGTCAGTCGATTGGGAGAGTTTGTTGAGTGGTTCAAATAATTGTTTTCTGATGCAATGGTCCCAGGTTGAAATCCCGTGGGACCCACAATTTGCTGGTAGTGAATTGGCTTATGACCCCATGAAAACAACTAGTCTTTGGAGGGGACTACGCCATCAGTCCCATGTACAGACAGTAATACCTGTAACATTTCTAAGTCAATGTCAAAACGAATATGTGGTTAATCCTGGCTGTCCCAGTCCATCCTGAAGTTGTAATGGTCCCAATTGAATTAAGCTTCCTGTAGAGGCTTTCTTGGGTTATCTCGGGAATGGTCCAAACAATCAAATCAAAATAACAACGTGATTGTGGTAAACCCAACTATATACCCAAGGTCAAATAGCCGAATTAAGTTTCAATTACAATCTGCAAGCCATGGTCATTTACAATCAATTTCTCTATTTTTTCGCAGATTGGTCCCGACAGCATGGGCGCCAGGGTGTGCAGACGCACGGTTTTCAACAAGCCCACACTAGACAGCCCCGACTGTGAATAACGAGTACTGTTCTAATGAGAAGTGTGTAGTGGAGCCACTGCAGGTGCCCACGTAAGAACCAACATTTTCCCATTCAACCTCTCGATGTTTGCTGGTGTTTATGCCGGCGACTCCAGCCAGCCAAACGTGTCAGCTATTTTTACTGGACAGTGTTTCTAAGTGCAACTCACTGATTGGAAGTTTTTTTCCATTATGGAAAGGTTTTTTCTGGTATATTTGAGGTCCAATTTCTACATGCAGATTAGAACGGCCACTATTAATTGAATTAGTGCAAGACCTTTCAGACCACCACATTTTTATAGCACAACCACAAAAATATTTGATGTATATGCATAAACTTAGCATAAACTTCTCTGTCTGTCACTTGTAAATGCACTTTAGAGATTCTGGTATATTCAGTTGACTATTTGAATATGAGATACAGACCTTGACAGTCAAAAATTTGGTATTTTAAAAAAAATACAGAAGACAGCTCATTGTTATGTAATCCACCTGTTCATAACTGGACAAGGTAGCTCTGTCAGTAGAGCACTCTACTCTGAATCATTTGGTGTTTATTTGGTCACGGGTTCGAGCCTCTCCATGGCCTAAGCATGCTGGTATTTGGTCTGGAGAAGCGAATTGCCAGTTACTTGTCTCAATTTACCCATGCGATACTTATGCAGGTCATTCTTAGACTTTTGTTGTTTTCAAGTTGCGAACCCCTGTTTGGTTTGAAGGATTTATGTCATGATTTTGGCCCACCACAATCCGCTACTCTACACCACAAAAGGCCAAATTACTGTGTAATCTGAATCACTTGGTGTTTATTTGATCATAGGTTCGAGCCTCTCCACGGCCTGAGTGTGCGGGTAGTTGTCTCAAGTTACGTATGTGATACTTGGGAAGCTGGTCTTGGCTGTAATTGTTTCTATCAGTGGTGTACCAAGGCAGTCGATCCAGAGGGGGCAAAATTCCCAAGTCGTCCCACCAGAGGGGCAAAATTCTTAAGTCGTCCCGAGCATGCGAAAATTGCTGAATTTCATCGAAACTTATCCATTAGTGCAGGCATGATGTATATACATATCCTCTTTATTCTAGTTGACTTTAACATCATGCATGCATTCTTTGTTGGGGATGGGTGTAGGGAGAGGGGATTGTTTGGCATAATTAGTAATCGGCACGGCAGGCTGGGCTTGATATTGCTACAACATTATGTGATTTCCAATTAGCATGTTAAGTGTGTGATGTACATCAGTACCGAACATAACCACTTTTCAAGACAAACAAGATGACTTTAGAAGAAAAAAGTGCCATTTTGGTATTCCTTGATCATATCATGAATTTTGCAGATTGCAACACAAAATGTATGTCCTTATTCATCGTTCATTCACACAAACATGCATGCACACTCACATACGCATATATACACACACCTTCATAAGTATGCACAAACACATACAAGCATGCACGCACATGAAGGCACACACTGGAATTGCATTTACACAGGCATGTGTACACACACAGTGGTTTCTTGCTAACAGAATTCACATAATGTCTGCTTTGTGAAAATGGTAAGTTTGGTGATGCTAGTTGGACAAAAAATTGCATGAGCTAAAAAGTAGTGCATGAAAGTATTTAGTGTGTAGTTGTGGTAGATAATAAGGTTGTGTTAAGCATTGGTAAAAAGATGTAGATAATAAAATGGTGGGATTTGCATTATTACATAGGCCATGATAAGCAACACGATCATTGATGAAATTTTGGACCTTTCAAAATAGTCATTTGAAATAGCCATGGAATAAACATGTTCAGGCAGGTCGTGATCCATGCATGGTATCACATGCACCATGCATTGATCATGTCCTGACCATGGCTATTCCAAATGAATTCAATACCCCCCATATGGGAGGTATGCACAATTTCAGTTCATTAAGTGAGTGCATGAAGGTTGTAAGTGCAATAGCTACCATTTGTCAGAAGTTCCCATCAAACATACTATTATACCAAGTCTTTGGTCAGTGGCTCTTGAAATGGTTCTTCAGGCAACAGTCACCTGAACAGTCGCCTGAAGAAACCTTTACAAGAGCCACTGATTCAAGGAAAGATAAATTAAAAATTATCCTAATACGTGGCAGCACACAGATGTATCACATGGCAGCTATTGCACTTAATAACCTTTCACTTATATGATGAGTTGTGCTTACCATGGGAGGGGGTGAATGGAATTTGTATACATATGGTCAAACCAGAGATCACTCCCTGGGATATGATATAACCAAGGAGACAATTAACAGTAATATACAAAAAATACTCAGTACATTATTAGTACATTGTTATATTACTGCAAAACAGTAGCTACTACATAGATTCACTTTAAATCTACTGGAAATTTAAAAGGAGTACCTTTCATGGGCAACATTGGATTTCAACCTATACCCGAGAAGGGAGGTGGAATGTAAATATTAACATTTCAAATAACAGAAATCATTCTGAAAGATTGAATGGTCGAAAATGTACTCGATCACACCGGCACGCACGCACTGCAGAGAGGGGAACACACACTTAGCCCATGCCGTGCAAATAGCGATATACCACGTTGGCAAGCCTGTGCAATGTAAGGGCCCACTTTGGTAACATTTGAAGCAAAACCTTGATTTACTTTTTAAGCAGTCAAGATTCCTTTCTCAGAAGCTGATGTCGATGACATTTACAAAAGATTTTTGTGGGTTTATACTCTAATCAATTCTAAATGTGCAAAATCTTATTTTTTTTCCTAATTTATTATTTTTTTTGGTCAACGAAATCAGATTTTACACATGTGCTTATGTATGTGCATGTGTGATGTATATTTTATGAGCTGCACCCGATATGTTTAGGCAGTGCCAAAGCATATGTTTAGGCAGTGCCAAAGCATTTTTAAAATGTGATGCGACGGTAGAGATTTTCCAATTTAATAACGATCAAACTATAGTACTATGCATTTGTTCTGATCACAAAATCACGATAGAAATTTTAAGTGCTTGATATGCATGGATTTTGACAATCCACAATCGGTGTGATAGGGATTTTTGTTTGTTTTTTAGCAGTGGTAACAATCTTAGATTTTCTCCATAAGATCGTTAGCACTACTCCATATTACAGAATAAATACAGCACTATTTTTTTTTTTGTAATTCAAAAAATATAAAGATGTGGAATAACATAGTGATACTGAATCTAAATTCCAAAAGATTGTCTTTTTCACAGTTTGGATATCTTATTATACCCTGTTCAGTGTAAGGTGGAACATGACCCCATTCTTTTGTCACATATATTCTACACATTTTGTTAAGGAGATGCTCCAATTTGTACCAAAATACACTATAGCTACTATAGTATATTTACTCTAGGGTTGCATTATGACCTTGGTGTTCCCTAGTGTTATCTCAATGTACTTATCAAAGGTCATGCTTCAACTTATAGTGGACACAATTTGGGTCTTTTATATAAAATTGGCCATACCTAAAATGTTTACTTGCATACTCAGATAGGGGTCTCCCAAAAGGATTATCACACGATATATTGAGGGTTTACTGCAAGAAGGCTCCATCTGCAATAGCTGCCATTTGTCAGTTGTGTTCTTATTAAAATTTTGCAGGAATAACTTAAAAAGTAAAGAATAAATCTATAGAATTCTCATAAGTTATTGTTTCCAAGCGAAAAATTGATAGAAAAGGAAGAGAAAAACAGCAGTGTGCACAGATATGAATCTCCATTCAATTACATGTTGTAGTAAGTGTCCGTACAGACAGTAATGACTAAAAGATCTGATTTTGTCCTTATTAGGTTGCTTTTGGATGTATAACTTGTGGGGCATGTTAGGATACTTAAACATGTTATGAACATGCAAAAAAACTGATTTTTGATGATTTTTTGATTTTCTGGTTGAGCAAATCACTGATAGTGCCTTTAAGTATTATACCTGCCAAATATAACACCTGGCAGCTATTGCAGATGGGGCCCTTTTGCCCTAAAACCTTGATATATAATTTTTTTCAAATTTGCACATCCCTTCATATTTTAATTTTGAGAATGTAGTGCGATTTTATTTTGCAATCATAAGTAACACTGAATAGAGTTCACATCGCTGTAGTGAAGGGGTCATGAGCCACCCACACAGGTGATGCATTTGAGGTTAGATTTTCAAGGAAAATACGAAACAAGGGTTTGTACCGGTATCGTGTTCGGCAAAGCTGTTAAGTGCTTTCCACCTACATACACATGCCTTGACCTTTACCAGGATTACTGACTTAAAAGGAATTCTGCGGTGGGAAATAATATTTATTAGACATAAAAATTATAAAAAAAGCATCTTATGCAGTTGTTTTCTAATATTTGAAGCTAATTATGAAGTGTTGTTTTGTGTGATTTTTACAGTTCTGTATGATGACTTCAGTCTTATTCCACCTTCAACCTGGCATAAGCACATTGCTTCCCAATCACTAGCAATGGTATGCGATTTCAAACTCAAAGGGAACACACTGACAGTGTCCTTTAAAAAAAACTATGTCAAAGCGTACCAGGTGCAAGGTGGATTAAGACTGTGAGGTCATTGTAATAAACTGGCTCTTATAGAAATTACACCAAAAAATTATATTTTTTTTCAAAACGACTGAATAAGATGTGTATTTTATTATCTCAAAAAATTGTAGCCATACCACAGATATCCTTAAGGTATTCCTCATTACATGCTAGAGTTTGGTGTACCAATAGGAGTACAAAACCGACAATGATTTTAACCAATTTGGGTTTTTTTGTCTTTTCCAGAGATGTATTCACAGCATGGGTGGCCACAAACAGTGCAAACACCGGCAGTATGTTACCGTCGGTAAAGTAGCCTTGGCGAACGAGGACAATCCAAAACTGTTGTATATATTATACATATATATAATGTGAACTGAGGGAGCGAGTGGGCTGGAGGGGATGATGAGGTATTGACCGACGAAGACGACTTCAAATATTCCAAGATGTTTTTCCCTGAGATGCTTCGCTAGTAGAGGGTGTAAAAACGGCCTCGTGTGTCGGATGTGAAACAACAGGAGTGAATGTTGCCATGGTAGCAGCGGCCATGTTTTGGATGTGACTTGTTTTCTCTGAAGCACAATTGGTTCAACAGTGTACCTCACAAAAGTTTTTTCTTTGATCCGTGTTATTTCTCTCTGGACGAGACAAAAGTTGAGAAATCGCGGGTTCCTGTGCCTTCTTTTCAGCTTGACTTAGCAAAAAAAAAAAAACAAAAAAAGGAAACTTTTTGCACACGCCTCGCAGAACAATTTAAAGCATGCTCTGAAAGCCGTACTGGTATTACAACTTGCTGTCTGAGTGGGCTCTGCAATTGTATGCTCTGTAAATAGCTGGTCGTACAATAGAATTGTTGCCGAGTGTTTGGAAAAAAATAAATAAAAGCAAGAAAAATCCAAATTCAGAAACCTGTATTTGTTGTATATATAAATGTTGTAATATATATTTGTAAGAATAAGGGGTCCTGCCGCATTTTTTCATACGACAAATTGTGTACCATTTGGGGTATTCCAATGGGCTGGGTTTAAATCCTCCACATAGGGAGGACGTTGGGTTGGGGGATAAATGTCTTATATGCTGGATTTCTGTATGCCGCATTGCACTCTGGGATTTGGATTCTTCTTGGTTACGGTATAATGGTGTATTCGTTTGGGTTTTGGAGACTCACTCGGCAATGGTAACTGTGTATATGTGTGAAGCCTTGAAACAATAGTGTTGAGACAAAAAAAATAATAGCAAGCCGAGGCATTCACTGTATTTGTAGATTGATGTTTTAAGATGTGAATTATTGAGAACCAAACTGTTAAATACTGCACAATTCATTGACACAAATTCACCAATCTGTATTTTTTACATGACAAAAAAAAAAGTGATATCTAGAATAGAGTAGAGTTGGCTGAATGGTCTTAGAATGTAAAAGAATATGAAAATGTAGCATATGGCAACAACTTTTTGAGTCTACTGTAGTCTTAAGATTTTGCCCAAAAATGTCTTTATTTTTTTTTTAAATAAATTTTGCAGGCATTTTTTGTTGCATTGATTGGAATCAAAGTTTTAAATAAATCATTTAAAATAAGTACGAAAATAGCTCTTTATAAGCCGATTGTCGGTTCACTCTAAGAGAGAACGTGACATTTGGAAATGTACATTGTGATTATACTATTTAAACCAAAGGAAATCTCATCACATCAAACTCACGGTAAATGCTGCAGTTGCCATATTTCATTTGGACATGTGCATCACATGCATATCCCATGCATATCACATGCATATCACATGCACAGCACATTGGTATCACGGTCAAAACTATAGTCTGTTCATGATAAGATGGACTATGACCTTTGATAAGACATTGATGCAACATCACAGAAAGCAATGGTCATGGTGTAATCATATTGTGAACATATTCTAAAAACTATAGTTGATTTGCTTCAAGAGTTAAATTATTTTGGGCAAGATAGATACAATATAGGTGGCAAAGAAAATGGGGGTCGCATTTCAGGTCGAACTGAATACACTAGCGCTCTTGGGAAGGATACCCAAAAGGCATTGCTCACTAGGTTTGTTAAATTGATCCATTCATGCTGTAAGACCTGATGAAAATAAATTTTGTAAGTGTAATATCGCTGCTAGCTGAAATTCTGAACTTCAGGGTATGTGTTCAGGCAAAACTGCTACCATCTGTGTGAAGTTTTTACGGCAGAAACAGATCAGAAATGTTGATCAAATATTGTGGTACAGCGTATGTTTCATCAAAATGGTATTCAAAGGTCAGGCAGGAGAAGTCAACTTTCAGTGACCTTTAGTGTCCTCATGCAGTATAGGTCAAACTTTATTGACCTGCATTGACCTTTGGTGTCATGTGCAGCAGAGGTCAACCTACACTGGCATTGTGACGATTTCCTGATGGCAGCACATTAATAATAATTGGCAATTGCACCTCAAGCTCCCTGCAGAGTGGATATGTGCACATTATTATTGACATCATTTTGTTATTATGTAACATTTGGTTATGGGACATTTTGTGAATACAGCCTAGGTAAAATCTCATCTCCATGAAATTTGCTGTTGATGGCAGATGGATATTTGTCACAATCAATATGCTACAGAAGATATCATTTTACAGAAATATTCTAAATTTCTTAAGTGTAACATACCTCATATCTTTTTAAATGTGAGTTTCGCTCCAAGATCTATTGGTTCCAATCATGTATGTAAATCTTATATGAATACAATTTATTTGGGAAAGTATAGCTTATGATATTATTATTATTTTTGCATTTGTTTGCAAACAAATGGTATTGGTGTTAGAAGGCAATGAAAAAAGTGTAATTAGAAGAAAAAATGATGAATGTGCGATGTGCATTATAGAGTAACACAACACTTTCTGTTACGAATTAGAATGAATTTGTGTTACAAATTGAAAATGTGATTTTGCTTGGGGCACTCCCAGCCAATTTGATTGGTCAGTCAAAGGGTTATATGATGTCATTGGCCAATCAGAGATGCTGTAAGAAAGGTGGTAGAACTCTGGTGAAATCCGCAAGATTTGGCATGAGCAAACAGTGCAACTAAACTCCGTAACTGTGTGCTACTCTATACATGCACTTCTTAGATGCTGCTTTTTTTATGTGTTATTTCAAATGACATTAAGGGGTTCTATGTGATGTGTGACACTCAAAGAATTGTAACTTTTTGACATTTCTTTTTTTCAACCAATCACATATTATAAATGATGCCAGTACAAATTGACAAATAAATCATGATTATGTAAAAACATTCAAATGATTTCATTTATGAGGAGAGGTAGCAAAACTGAATCTTCAGGAAGTCTGACACTCAAATCCCCTTCTGGGAGGTCACGATCGGATACAACCCCTTCAAATATTTTCCATATGAATCTACTTTGCAGCTCATTTGTAGTATTTATTGAACTGGATTCTGTTTATTTCTTTTCTTAATCCCTTGAGCGCTATCTGCCGCTAGTGTCCATTGGTCACAATGAAACTTATGTAATTATTTTAGCCAATTGGCAACTGGGTAAGAGTGGTAGTTGGGCCTGAAGATGGCTACAAGCCGAAATATTTGTAAGCTGGCATTCAATTGGTATTGAGAATGATTACGTGATGTAATTAGCCAATCAGAAATGATTATGAAAGGCAGACAGCACCCAAGGGGTTAACTTAACAATAAATCATGAATTTAGAATTGTTATAGTATTAGAGGGACAAGAACAAATTATTCTGATCAGGAACTAGAACAAAATGTCCAAAATTTTATGTGTGTGGATTTTTGGTTCTATGAAAAAAAATGGGTGCAATGGCTTATTTTATACTCCAACTGGTTTTATTTTAACCAAACAGTGGTGTCTTGGTTATTTGTATTCCAAAAAAAGAACAGGATCAAAGCCTACTTGAAGTCACAAAAGATAGGATTCCAAACATTTTGTGAATTATGCACCATTCCTTCACAGTACATTTGTTAGCAAATATATCTAATTCATGCAAACTCAGTGCATATCTCCACAACCTTGGATTTAACTTAAGGTTTTGCAGGGGGACTGGGTTGTAGAATTCAACACCTTTTAATAAGTTAGATGCAAATATTCCAAATTGTTTAGTCTAAAATGAATGTTGACATTTTGATGTGTTAAAACAGAATATGCAAAAACTCTACCCACAACTCAATCCATTCTTCATTTTTATTCAAGCTAGAATTCCTAGAGGTAATAGATACGGACATGGTACTATGGAAAGAATAATCATTATAGCAAATTCTGTCCATTATACAAGTGTTACAAAGTCCCAATGCTTTGTTAAATTAACTGTAAGGTAAGCAATAAGAACACAAAAATGATTATGTTTGTCAGATTTGGTGAAAAGTGTAGAACAAGTTGAGTTTTTTATGTAAAGAACAAAATATTAAGAGTATATCAGATTAACTAAGGTTAAAATGGATTGGTAATCCAGGTTAAGCATGAACATTTTGAACAACTCATTAGGTGTGTCTTCCAGGGATGATCAAAGGAAAGTGGCAGTTGATGAATATGTTAACTCTTGTTGAACTGAAGTGGTCACATCTGAACAAGGCCAGATTTATTGATTAATCATAAATGAAGCGAAGTAGTTCTCTTCTTACTTGTTGCCTCAGCCCAGTTAATGTGTTTCTTTACACTGTTTTGTTGGTAATGACTGCAACTAATTATTAGTATGTCATCAATCAACCCCAGGCTGTGATTGAATCAAAATTGGCCTGTGGCTTCAGTTGGTTGTGCATTATTGACAAAGGC
Source organism: Ophioderma brevispina (assembly GCA_023653785.1). NCBI lineage: Eukaryota > Metazoa > Echinodermata > Ophiuroidea > Amphilepidida > Ophiodermatidae > Ophioderma > Ophioderma brevispina. The sequence continues at coordinate 14,502 of JAMKCH010025733.1, read as the reverse complement.
CTACCACTGGCATGATATGGTTTGAGTCGTAACTAATTGAAGCAAATAGAGCTGAGCATTTAGCATAGAAATTTGGCCTAACTTCAAAGCTTTCCATGTTTCTTGACAGAATTTGTCACCTGTGCATACCAGTTTGTGGGGGAAAATACGCCTATAAGTTTCCAGGTTTGTGTTGTTAATTGACAGAGTTGATGGAATCAGACTGGATGTTCACAGGCATGTATATGGGTTGCTCAACTTTGCCAAGTGACATGAGAGTTTAGAATATGACAAGAGTCAAACCCACAACCTCCTTAAGTTGGAACCACTGCAGATTTATCATGTGAAATAAGACTTGAAACTTTTAAGCCCAGCTTAAACCTGAGCAAAATCTTGAACCGTAATTTCAGTGTTAGTAATATTCATAACTGGATCATATTTAATCATTGATATAGACACATTGATCATACCATTTAATCATGAGGGAATAAACCAAGTGATAATGATGTTATTCTGTTAGGTAACTAGTTTGGTTAAAACAGTTAAGAGGATAAAAATAAGGCAAAACACATAATTATGTTTATAATACTAGTCCAGTCGACAAACTCCATTTTTTTGGCTTAATGGAATCCATACAGCAAGCATCTTCAGCGCGTCATACCGTGGCAGGATGTAAACTGCATTAATTGGTTAAAAAACTTCCATCGACACATTTTGCTTATTTATTTCAGAACATATCAAAGATTTTAGAAAAATCATGAAAGAGAAAGCGTTTTCATCCTTGGCCAAACATAATTTCATTAACGAATACAACATTTAAATACAAATGCTCATTTCTAATCTATGTTTCCACACCTGAAATTTTTTTTGACAAGGAGTGTATTAGGCCAGTGGATGTCTACTGGATTAAAAACGCCACCCTTTCTCATATTGTAGAAAGGGCGATGAGTAATCATAACTGGATCTTAAGAAAATTAGTTTCATTCAAGGCCATTATTTCTTTGTTGGTTTCCCAGTATTTACTGTAGAATAAAGTCTACTGAAGTATTGGTAGCCTAGTAGCTTAAGCAATTCCTTGCTTTACACACTCTAAGAACACCAGTAATTATAGTCGGGGACAGAATAAGGCGACCAATTGCGCGTCTGACGTAATTTGACGGTGTAGAACAAATGTCGGCCGTGAAGAATAATCTGTGAACATTTAAAGCTTATTGAAACAGAAAGTTTACTTACGTGAATGATTGTGTCCGTGTGTCGAAAACCCGACTAAAATTGGGCATGTTTTGACATTTTAAATCATATTTTGTTCGAACATGCCCCGCCCATACTACACATTCAAACCAATCATAGTCCGCGCCGCGCTGATTGACATACGCGCAATTGGTCGGCTAATTCCGTCCCCGACTATAAGACAAAACGTTCCAATTTCAAATGGCTCTTTCTGTACTATAATCATGCTTATATTCATTCACCGCTGCTTGTAGCAGTCAATTATGTTGGACCTGCCAGTGATAGTGAATTTTTTAACACATATTCCAATTTTCACTTTTGAAATCCTCAGAATTGTAATGCCAGACGAGGACATTGCGCACAATATAAGCCATAAGCTCTAACTCACTATATCAAAATGTGGTATATATAAAGATTTGTAACTTGCACTAAATGCCCTCTTGCTCCCTCAGTGAAAAAAAAATAATTTAAAAAAAAAATCAAAATTATTAAGATTTTATGTGATTTAGCCAAAAAAAGGTAATTTCTTACTGCATTTTTGTAGCAGGAATCAAAATGAAATGCCAATATATTAATATATTGTTGTTGTTATTATTATTACTATTATTTATATGTGTCTGTGGATAGAAGAAAACTGCCTCAATTTTAGAGTCAACCATGTACAGATATTGCTTATTATTAAGGGGAGAGAGTTGAAATCGACTGCAGTCTTCGCAGGCCGGCCTCGTACTGGCCTGGCCTCATACCCAAATGGGTATCTTGGCCTTTACCAATATTGAAATGGGCTGCAAAGAGAACTTGTAGATAATCTCCATATAATCGCTAGCTATCATGGCCGTATGAGTTGTTAATGACCGTGATTCTACGTCATAATAATTCTGTGGGCATTTGAGCTCTAAACCTCTAAGATGTTAAACTAGAAATACGTGGTGTGATTGGACACTTTAGGTACTTCCCTATGAGTGGTTACTTAAACAGAAAACACTAAACACCCCCAGCACACCAAGCACAAACCAATGGCCGACCATATCAACATCAACACATATCAACCACCAATACATACACAAACACATGAAATCAACACCTAAACACATACACCAACACCTAAACCTATACTAACCTAACACCCATACCAACCATAAAACTTAACACAAACACATGTACAATAAACACATACAATGCAGTCTCATATAAACACATCACATGTAAACCACACACCCGGGAAACACATACACATATATTAATGCTACCCTTCACACAATCCGCAATTTTTTCTTAATGCCATTAAAATGAAAACAATAAGTAACAAACATGGTAATAAAAAGATACACTAATCAGATTACCCCCCCCCCCACTAAGGTTGAACTACCAAATGTTCACACACATGTTGGCAAACACCCCATTTTCACTGAATTTCTATGTTTTAAGGGATAGCTAAAACCATAATTGCTGCTGATTACTGACAGGAACCAGCTTTTGTTGAAAATGTTAACTAAACCCTGGATTTCCACCTTATAATGAGCATCATAAGTTTGAAAAGGCCATTTATTGGTTGCCTGCAAATTGCAGTGTGTCACAAATACGATTGAAAAGTAATACAGAGCTATACGGGGAAAAGTAATTGCTAGGACCAACGTCGAACATCAGCCTTCAGCAGTTTGGAATTAGGCAAGAAAGGGGCTATCCCTTACTGGTCTATTTTGTATCGAGTCTCCATTCTGTAATAATAATAAAAGGCACTTGTCGGTTACGGATGACGAAAAATAAAATTATCTCGTATGAGGCCATGCCTATAGTATTCTGGTGTTTTTTTCTTACTGTGACTTTTTAACATGAGGACATTTCTTACATGTTACGCTTACACATGAGGACATGGAGACCATTGAAGAAAAGTAATCAGCAGAAATATACCTTAACAGAAATTTCCGGATTTTTTTCTTTTTTTTGTGGGTAATTTTTTTTTTAAATCTTTTTTTTTCAATTTCTGAGATCAAAACGTTGATAATATAGGTAAAACTGCATCAAAAACCAACATTTCAGCACCATTGTTTTAGAAAGGGGTGTTGTTCCCAAAAATCTAAGAAAATACGTTCCCTGGAACTTCAACCGGATGACTATCTAAAATTTGGCCTTTCCTTCAGTTCAAATTTTTTATCGTCAGAAATGGGACACAAAATTTTCACCAACTATTCCAATTTCCTCCCAGCTACTGACTCCAGCATCGACTTTGTTCACATGTCCCATTGAGCATCCTAGTTTAGCCACTTGGTATTGCAATATTTTCTCCATTATTGAAAACTCACTTCCAAGGGATAATGGACAGCAACACTGACGGCAAAGTAGAGACTCGTCCAAGGATGGGGTAAATTGTGTCCTGGGACAAGGTAAAGGATTAAATCCTTTGACTGTAATTGCACGATGCTATGTTAGGGATAAATATACAACAATATTCTCGTCCCGGGCCACAATCTATGGCTTGAATCTTTAATTAGCGTTATTACATAATCAGTATTACCAAGATTATAGTTTGCAGAAAAATAACGACAAAACATCTGGCTAAAGCACAGAGGTTTGAACTACGCAAACCTACAAATCCATTGCCTACTTCTTAATCCACACATAATGCAAAACCAGAGGGTGTTTTTGAATCATCCCACATGCATTGCAATTTGCCTCTACTGTACTGTAAAAATGCATATCAGTACTTAGGATAAAAAAGTGTTCAAGAAGTTTACGAACCACCAGACATTTCATGATCATGCAAAAAAATTCACTGAGTACCAGCACCTTTTGGGTTAAAATGAGTGTAAAACTAAAAGTCAGGTTTTTATGTTTTAAGATAGGATGTTTTGTGAGATCACATGACCTTATTGGAGGGAAATTTCCCTAAACTGGTGCATTGGTTGGATTGAACTCAATACACCGCTCTGAGCAAAACTTATCTGCTAAGAAATTAGTCGTCGTTTATAGTTTCCGAAATAAAACTTCTATTCATGACGTTATGTGCAAGAATGTAGTTTAGAGTACGAACCGTGGCACTGAAAACAAAGTTCTTACGCAATATCATACATAACAAATATTGCGTGCAGTAGGGGTGTCATATAGACACTAGTAACACTCTCAAGTAACACTCTAACAGTCTTTAAAACATGAAGTCATGCTTTACAGATAACGCCTCATCATCTATAACATGTAAACCTGTTTGATTAATACATCACGGTAGTGTGTCCACCAGTTTTAAAATAACAACTAAAAAACACAAAAAAACAGCCAAAAACATTAACAGCCGATACCACGACACCACCGTGAGTATATTACCGAAACAAACTTCTGTTTGAACGCCGTTGAACGAGAAATAGCACTAGGTGGCAATATCACAATAATCACTTAACCGCTCGCATACACAACCAGATCATGTATTTCAACCCACATAAGTATATTGGGTCCATTTCATGTGCCATATGAAAAAGAAAACGGAAACGCGTGAATTAGAAGTACTTTCAAACGGTCACTTATAATGATTAATTAGTGGCAAGTGCTAAAATCTTACAATTTGTGTCTCACATACCTACAAGCCTTAATTACGAAATGGATAGTAGCCCAACTTAATCATCATTTTTATTATCCTCATGATGTGCCTTTTAGTGATAATATGAAGATAATTCCACCTTTGCAACGAAAATGACGTTTAACCGGATTCTTTTGTTCAACGTCACTACCATCCTTTACTATCATATCCAACAATTTTCGTTACTTGTAATAAGCGTCCTTCGTGGCCGAGCGGGCTAATCGTTGGACGTTTATTGAGTTACTTTTGGATAGTCTTTGTTGTCGGTTCGAGTCAGGCGGTAGCCCATAACCTGTCAGCACAGTAAATTACACGAGAGTATGATCTTTTTATTTACTTACTGTCACCTGCCGTTGAAGTTTATGAATGCGAGTATAATTCATCTATAGTTCAAACATTTTCCAAATCTTTCTTATTGAGATACACAGGTTAGTGTGTCCACAAAGTTGTTTAAAAATAAAAACAAAAAAAATAAGAAAAAAACAGCAAAATAGCATTAGAACATCTATGATACCAAAAGGACACACACCGTGAGTATATATCAGAAACAAATGCCCTTTGTTTGACGAGTAAAACACTAGGTGGGAGTTTCGTTAACGACCGACTAAACTACTCGTAATATAAAAGCGCCGTAGTATTTCAAACCCTAGAATGGTATATTGGTACATTTCATAAGGAAGATATGAATGTAGACAACGGAAACGTCGAGTTAGAAATGTTTTCAAACGGTCATGTATAGCGATTTTAGTGGCTACTGTGACAACTTAAAAAACGGTCTAACAGACCTACAGCCGTTATTACGAATTAATATTGACAAAATTTAGTACCAATGTTTTCTTTTATCCTCATGATATGCCTTTTACTACTAACATTGAAAATAATTGACTTCATAAAAAAAGAAGAAAAATGTGTTAACGGAATTCTTTTGTGCAACATAACTTAATGAACCCTCATAAGCACATACAACACAATTCGCGTCTTTATGTTATAAGCTTCTCTGGGCGCAGCGGTCTAAGAGATAGGCTGTCATTGATTTTACTTTTGGTTAGTCGGTTGTTGTCAGTTCGAGTCCGCAGGGCCCACACTGTCGGCATATTAAAATTATGCTAGTATTGTTTTGGTGGACCATTCTCTGTAATTTGTAGGTCAAACGGCACCCTGACCATGGAAATGATATGGATAGTATATGTAATTGTAGTACCATCAGTTATGTCGGGAATCACCAAGGTTGTCAGTTTGCGATTTTACAATGAAACTCAGAACACAGATTATGTTGTCTTGAAGTATTTGTAAAAAATATATCTAAAACAAGTATAACTCATGGACGGATAATGGCAACAATATTAAAAAATCCGGTGATTTTCTCAATTTGGAACCGGAAAAATTATTATCACAGGGAAAAATTTCTTCCGCTATTGTATGAGAAAGCTGCCCTTCATTCTTCATACCAGGACAACTAGTTAAAATTATTAAGGAAAACGAGCAATAAAATAGTGCTCCTGGAAAAAAGTGTAAGCGGCCGTACAAGTAACAAATCTGCAATGTAAATTAATTGCATTGTCAGAGCCCCGATATGACAACTATCGATTCATAATACACACATCTAAATGTGTTGAAATATCGTCTCGGGGATGTTTCAAGGGATACAATTCGCCTAAATATTCTAAGCTACCTTTGATGGCCCACTGGTCACGATAGGAAGAAATTATTGATTTATTTGGGTGGTAGTCGGTTCGAGTCCGGGCGAAGCCTACCCATTTTCGACTTATTAATTCCTGGTTGTATATATAGATGAGGTGGTGACATAAAAGTTATCTCTAGATGCCCCGGGCATTTAGTAGTTTCTGTGTTTTTTTGCTTACATGTGACTTTTTAAACAGGGACATTTACATGTGACTCTTACAACAGGAGGACATTTAGACCCTTGAAGAAAAAGTATATCGCAGAAATATACTTAACAGAAATTTCCGGATTTCCTGCCACAAAAAATTTGGCTATTTTTTTTTTACTGTCAAATCTTTTTTTTTTCAATTTCTGAGATCAAACTGATACTATAGGTAAAAACTGCATCAAAAACCAACCATTTCATGCACCAATTTGTTTAGAAGGGGTTTGTTCCCAAAATCTCCTAAGAAAATAAGTTCCCTTACCTGGAACTTTCCACCTTATGCTATGCTTAAATTTGGCCTTTCCTTCAGTTCAAATTTTTTTATCTTCAGGAAATGGGACACAAAATTTTCACCAACTATTCCAATGCCTCCAGCTCCTGACTCCGCCAGCGACTTGTTTCAACATGTCCCCCATTGAGCAGACTATTTTAGACCCACTTGGGGTTATTGCCATATTTCTCCTTTATTGAAAATAACTTCCCCATGGTATGGAAAGGCAACACTGACGGCAAAGATGATACTCAGCCCAAAAGGATGTGGTAAATTGTGTCTGGGACAAGTCAAGGATAATCCTTTGGACTTAATAGCAGCTAATGCTATGTTTTAGGGAATAAATAATACAAAATTCTGGCCGTGCCACATCTATGGCTTGAATACTTTAATGTAGATGATTACATAATCAGTTTACAAGATATATAGTTGCAGAAAAAATAAAGACAACACATCTGCTAAAGCAAGAGGTTTGAACTAACCAACCTACAATCCAGTGCTACTTCTTTAATCCACAACCTAATGCAAACCAGAGGGTGTTTTTATCAATCCCACAATGCTAGCTGTGCCTCTACTGTCCTTTACAAAACGCTCTCAGTACTTGTAGGGATAAAAAGTGTTCAAGAAGTGTCGACCCACAAGACCATTTCATGAATCAAATGCAAAACATTCACTGAGTACCACACCTTGTGGTGTAAAATGAGTGTAAAACTCAAAGTCAGGGTTTTTATGTTTAGAATAGGATTTTTGTGAGATCACATGTGACCTTTTGAGGTGACATTTCCCACAACTAGGTGCATTGTGGAATTGACTCAATACACCCTCTGTGGGCAAAACTATCTGCCGAAGAAATAGTCCGTCTGTTATAGTTTCCAAAATAAAACCTCTATTCCTGACTGTTCTGTCAAAGGAATGTATTAGTAGTACGAACAGTGCAACTGAAAACAAAGTTCATTTACTCAATATCAATTTTAAACAACTTTTTGAAAAAAAACCAAATATTTGCGTGCAGTAGGGGTGTCTATAGACACCAGTAGCACTCTCAAGTACCACTCTAATAGTCTTTGGAAACATGAAGTCCAGCCTTTACAGAATAACGCTCTATCCAGCCATAATAAGCATGTAACCTGTTAATTGATTTAAGACACACGTAGTGGTCCCACCAAGTTTTTAAAATAACAACTAAAAAACACAAAAACGCCAACAAACATTAAAACAGCCACGATCACACGACACAACCGTGAGTATATACAGAAACAAACTTCCCATTGTTTTCCGCGCGTTTGACGAGAAAATACACGAGGTGGCAATATCATCAATAAATCAACTTAACCCTCTCAAACACAACCAGAGCATGTAGTTCAACCCACAAAATATATTGGACCCATTTTCTGTGCAACGATGAAAAAGAACGGAAACATGATTAGAAGTACTTCAAACGGTCACTTATAATGATTATTAGTGGCAAGTGCGAAAATCTTTAACAGTGGTCTCACAGACCTACCGCCTTTATTACGAAATGGATGTACCACTCTACATAATTTTTAGTTATCCTCATGATGTTGCCTTTTAGTTGATAATATTGAAGATACTTCACTCTTTGCAAAGAAACTGACGTTTAACGGATCTTTTGTTCAACGTCACACCATCACTTTACTATTCATATCCAACAATTGCGTTACTTTAATAAGCTTCCTTCGGTGCGCCAGCGTCTAATCGTTGTACGTTATTGATTTTAACTTTTGGATAGTCTCTTGTTGCGGTTCGAGTCCGGCGTTAGCCCATAACTTTCAGCACATTAAAAGTACAAACACTCGAGTATGATCATTTTTATTTATCTACTGTCACCTTGGCCATTGAAGGTTATGGAATGGAAGTATAATTCATCTATGGTTCAAACATTTCCAAATCTTTATATTAAATACGTATGTGGTCCACCAAGTGGGTTACCAATAAAAACACAAAAATAAGATAACAAACAGCAAAGCATTAGAACATCTATGATACAAGCGACCACTTACCCGGGAGTATATATCATAACAAACTTCCTTTGTTTGACGGTAAAACCACTAGTGGGAGTTTACGTTAACGACCGCGAATCCAACTACTCGTAATATAAAAGCCTTCCGTATGTAAATTTCACAACCTCAGAAGTTATTTGTACATTTCATAAGGAAGATATGAATTTAGACAACCGGAAACGTCGCGAGTTTGAAATGCTTTCAAACGGTCTTTAAGCGATTTTAGTGGCAAAATGTTACACTTACAAACGGGCTACAGACATACAGCCGTTTATTACGAATTAATATTGGACAACATTTATTACATGTTATTCTTTTTATCTCATGATATGCCTTTTACTACCTAACATTGAAAATAATTGACTTCATCAAAGAAAATGATGTTTAAAACGGATTCTTTTGTTCAACACCACTAATGAACCCTCACTACATATACAACATTCGCGTCTTATGTTACAAAGCTTGTCTAAGTTTTCTTTCCTCTGTGGCGCAGCGGTCTAAGCGATAGGCTTCATTGATTTTACTTTGGTTAGTCGGTTGTTGTCCCAGTTCGATTTCCGCCTATGCCCACACACTTTCGCATATTTAAAATTATGCTAGATTTAGTTCTGGTGACCATTCTCTTTAATTTGTAGTCTAACGGTCCCCTACCACATTTGAACCCCCCCATGATTTGAAGATACATGTAATTGTTAGTATTCAGTTATTGTCTAAGGCAACCCACCAAGGTTGTCAGTTTCGATTTTACAATGAATACTCATAACAACAGATGTGTTGTCTTTGAAGTATTTTGTAAAAACATAATTAAAAAAGTCCTACCTAGGAACGGATACTGAGACAACATATATTTAAAAAATCCGTGGATTTTCCTTTTCTCGAATTTGAAACCGAAAAATTATTATCAAGGGAAATTTCTGCCGCCTATTGTATGAGAATCTGCTTCATTTCTTCATACCAAGAAGCAAACTAAGTTAAAATTTATTAAGGAAAAAAGAGCACTAAACTAGTGCTCCTGGAAAAAAGTGTAAGCGGCCGTACAAGAACACAAATCTGCAATGTATTAATTGCTTGTCAGAGCCCCCCGATATGAAAACTATCGATTCATAATACAACTTCTACCTTTCGTTGAAACATTCTCGGGGTTTGTGAGGTGGACTACAATTCGCCTAAAATTCTAAGCTAACCTTTGATGGCCCCCTGGCTCACGATAATGAAATTATTGAATTTTTATTTTTGGGTGGTAGTCGGTTCAAGTCCGTCGAGCCTACCATTTTCGAATTATTTAATATAAGTTGTTATATATCGATGAGGATGACATAAATGTTTACAAACACAATTAGCACCTGGGCTAATGAACGAAAGTGTTGAAGGTGGGAAGCATATGCCTTTATAGTTCACGGCATTCAATAGCCTTATCATGCCCCGATTGAGTATGGGCACCTCCCTTATCAAATCATGGCAGTTTTCCCGCGCATGTCGCGTTCACGCCTGTGTATCGAGGTTTCCTCGCATAATGTCGAGTGTGCAGCGTTATATGTCGAGTTTACACCGCTATCTGTCCAGTGTTGTGCCCTCTATACATCGCGTTGTCTCTCTATATAGTGAGTTTGACAAAAATCATGTCTCGTTTACTTTACGCCTCCACGTATCAACATGCCGAGTTGTTTTTCCCGCGCATGTCGAGTTTCACGCCTGTGTATCGAGTTTTCCTCGCCATAGTCGAGTGTGCAGCGTTTATGTCGAGTTTACAAGGCGCTAGATGTTCCGTTTGCCCTCTATACATCGAGTTTTGCTTCTATCTGGTGAGTTTGACATAAATCATGTCCAGTTTCCAAATCTCGACTGATTTTCTCAACATGATGAAAACTGGGACATGATTTTTTGGTGTATGTGTAAAAAAAATCATGTCGTTGCCTGTTGAAAAAAAATCAGGTCGAGTTTGCTCTGTGAGAAAAAAATCCAGGTCGATTTTGCTCATGTTGAGAAAAAATCATGTCGAGTTGGCTCATTGGAAAAATCATGTCCAGTTGCACATGTTAAAAAATCATGTCCAGTTTTTTAAACTCGGCATGATTTTCTGGACAGTTTTTATGCTGGACATGATTTATGAAACGCGGCACTCGAGTTCAAACTGGATATGCAGCGCTGTAACCTCGAAATATAGCGGGGTAAACTCGATAATACAGCGCATGAAACTCGCCATGATTTTATAATGTTGCGTGAGCGTGCCATACAGATGGAGCGCAAATTTTAAAAGCACAAGCCCCTACAGGTGCTCACGCACACTGCCGGCATTGCTTTGTTCGTTGCCCTCCGTTGACGTCACATGTCATATCATCTATGGTAAGTCCCTCAGTTGGTGCTAAGATTCTTTTACAGTTGAGATGATTACTTGCATGATATAAAGTAGAAATTCAGTACTGAAAGGTACTGACAGTTACACATGTTCATATATAGTTCATACATTCCATGCTCAAAATGTAAGTGATCATGTTAGACTTGTATTCTGTTTAAAATACGTTATATTACAAAAAATTTCTTTACAAAAAGATTCCTCCTGCTGATGTCGGGTTGCGTACACACTCCCAAGATTTTACAGTATTCATATAAATGAATCCGAATTTTAATGCCAAAGGCTAATATGGTATTTGTGAAATTCATGCGTTGCTTCTCGGTGTTATTTACCTAATTCCAGTACGCATAATGTTCATATTTTGCTTAGATGCCACTTTTCAAGGAAATCCATGAATTCAGCACTTGTCTTGCCAAATTTAGTATTTTTTCGTTATTTTCAGCTGGTTTGGGGGTTTTCGGGGTCTTTTCTTCGCTTTTCTTGGTTCGCGCCAGTTTATCAAAGGATTCTTAGTGATGCATCTTTATTTTAATAAAGCTTATCGTAGAAAATTAACCCGGCGGTTTGCCTTAGTATTTCCACGTGTCCTGTTGTTAAAATACGTCTTTTTCCTAAATGCAAAGCGGAACTCATTCTTTTCTTTTAAACTGTAACTAACCAGTGTATTATCCACAAACGGGACAAAAATATACTCCACAATTCTATATGCCCTTATTTATTATATGTTTTTCTGTGAAAAAGGCCTAAAATCTCCGAAACTTTAAAATCTGATATCTCAGTAACTGAAGGACAATCCTAACGTAAAAAAAACGCTAAAATTTTATTTTCAACTATATATCATAAATTTATATAAAACCAAAAACAACCTCAAATTTTGATAGCTATTAGATGTTCAAAATAAGGACATCTACAAAAAACGTTAAACGTAAAAAAAAACACCAAGGTTTTAAAAGATTACTAGCCGTATAAAGTTAAATCATGTTATGAATCACCAGTTCGACTCAAGTGCGTCTGCCCCTTGGCAAACTTGGTCCCATTTCTTCTCCAATGCAAAAGGAAATATTAGTTTTCCCACATCAAACTCCAACAGCCCAATATAATTTTATATAGTTTTCATGCTAGAGCTGCTAATGCAATAATGGGCCGGGTTCAAAACAACCCCTCTTCAGATTGAGACAACCAGACAGCGTTAACCCCCTATGGCTGTTTTTAAGTAACAAAAACCCTTCTTTCCCTGTATGGTATTTCACAGAAAGACTGGTAAAATACCCAGAAACATAAGTGAGTTAGACTCTATCACAGAACTCATCACAACATACCTTCTGTAGAAAAGTCGACTGCAGATCCGTCGAAACACTTTTTCATTGGGAAGACAATTGATGTTACACGGAGATTGGGCTTTATATTCGTATTGAATACATCTCCAACAACAAGAAATCAGCAGAAAAGCAGAACGAAACTAAGAATATAAATTTGAAAAGTATTCAAGTCCAAATACAATACGCCTTTACACAGACATAGGAAAATACTAATTCCAAACTCAACTGCAATATAACCTTAAGAACAATGCAGTTTGGATTTATTTAAATCAACAATTGATCTAATGATCATGGGTCCTTTAATGAAATTCACAACGTTCTCAAACAAAGGAATTACAAATGGAAGAATGGGACCAAGTTTGCCATTGGGGCAGACGCACTTGAGCTCTTGAGTATACTTGGTGCTCTCATTTTTAACATTTATTAACTTTATACGGCTCGTACTCTTTTAAAACATGTGTTTTGTGTTTTGGTATTTTTACGTTTCAAGTTTTTTTGGTATGATAAAATACTGACCAAATAATATTCATTGTCGTAAAACTGTTATCATATTAGTTATGATACTTTGTTGCTCAAATGGCCAACAATCCTGTCATTAATCTAGATAGTCTATGACAACGGTCTGCTAATGTGAAGTGAGTTACATAAAGGAGAGTTTGCACTCATATTTCAAACTGAATTGAATCCAGGTGTCAAATGGCAAAGAGTAACTGAAAATTTGTAGTAATTGATGACGACGATTTCCTACTTATACCATGCTTATACAATGAATGTATACTGCTACAGAATTTTTAGTAATAATTAATAATATTAAGCTGGATAACCAAGGACGTCCTAAAAAGTATTGATAAGAAAAACTACCTGTAAAACCATATATGGATTTCAGATTCAGATTTATTTTTGTCTCTTCACAAAACATGTATACACACTCAGGAATGGATAAAAAACCTTAATAACCCTAGCTTTTAGTACAAAGAGGAACAATTTAGTTGTATACAAATGATAAAGTCATATACTTGAGAACATTGGTACCAATACAACATTTTTCAAAGTAATGACAGCTTAGGTGGATAATATACCAAAAAAACAATACACAGTCAGTATTTTGGAATGGCATACATGGTGAATCCTAGGACACTTCTAAACGCGCAGGGCGTGAGGTCGCAGTGCACTCCTACAAAAGGTAAAAAAATCACAGCATCTAGACTATATGTGTGATTCACAAATCTAAATAGAAACAGTATTTTATTTAATTTGAACTCTTAACTGTAGGCGATCGTAAAGATTCCTAATTCACAGAGTCATTGTATCATTTCAAATCCATTTCACAACGATTTCTCATTTCTTTTTTGCAAGTTTTGAGCCTCGCCTCAAACAGAGAAGAAAAGATTATTTTCGAAAACTTTACATGTGAGCCAACAAGAAGTAGTGGGTATATGAAACAAAGTGTTTGCACAATCGCCAGCGGGCAGATCTTATAGCATTTATAAAGGTGGCACAACCCGGGGAAGTTTCAATATTTTTTTCGCGAATAATTTTTTTAAAATGATACAAGTTCTCCGTGTGTTCTTGGGAGTGGGGGCGGGTTAGCACATGGGTCCTTGCCCCCTCGCTTCGGGCACCACCACTGTGGTCCCCGGTTTGAGACCCTTGGTTGGGCCTGCGATTTCATGTGCGTTGCTTTGCATCCCATACGCGCCTCGCAAGTTTCTTTCCTCCGGGTACTCCAGTTTCCTCCTGCGTTCTAAAACTGGGCTTTCGTTTCTTTTCTTCCCTGACGTGTAGATGATAATAAAGTGATTGAATCAGTATTTTTGTGACACTAAAATGAACACGATCGTGGTGTTGATGTGTCGTTACATACCTCTCCTCC